>FLMG01002456.1:19276-71819 GCA_900088475.1 Hyphochytrium catenoides
TCATTCCCTGCTTTCTTGGTGCTCCTCCAGAAGAAATGATGTACTTGGCATCCCGCAGAGCCTCGCCGATGTCGGTTGTCCAGGTCAAGTTGGCTCCGGGGAACGCACAGTGGTTCATCTCTTCACACGCGCCTTGTAGGCCCTTTTCAAAGGGGTCATACCCGCAGACGTTAGGTGAGACCTCCAGAGTCAGAAGGATTTGGAGCATATTGCTTCCAATAGCACCACCGGCGCCCAAAACAACCACTTTCTCATTAGTAAGATACGGCATGACTCCTCAATTAGTGGACAGGAAGTGAACCTCAAAGGTTGGCGGCACCTGATTTTACGATGGTTGCAAGTTCGGCTTGGAGAGAAGATTGAATAATGACGAGGCAGAAAGAGATTAGATCGGCAGAGAAGGATGCCACGGATGGGCCTGTGGGCTGATGCTCAACAATTTTGGAGGCGCTTCTTTGTTCCAAGGACGAGCTGGAAGGAAGAGACCAAGCATGAAGTATGAAGAGGTGAGTGAGGAGGCCAGTGAGGGCTTTGACATAGTGCTCTTTTATGCGCAAGCAAGGACATCCTGCACCGCTTGGGAAGGGCACAGGTGAGGCCGCTCTTATCAGAAGGTGAGTGACGCCTGGTTTGGGGAGACTTCCAGCGAAAGAGGATCCTCACCTTACGGGTTCTGAATATTAGTGGAGTACGCTTCCTCAGCCCTTGGGCCCCCTAGGGAGGGGATACTCCCCGATCTTTCCTGCCTCTTGCCTTGTCAATAAAGGATCTTCGTCTATTTTTATCGGTCTATTTTCAATATCCAGTTCGTTGTTGTCGTTATCTACAGATTGAAGCGTGATGTAAGGACTATTGCCTATGTACAACGCCTTCGACCTCCAACACGTTGTGTGGGACAGTCAGTACACCGCAAATGGACGCTAGAAGGGATGGATGATGCACGGCTAACTTGAACCTGGAAGTTGGAAGTGGACCAATAGGAAAACACAGCATAGTGGCCGTTACTGGTAGGAGGACCGTGAAAGGTAACCCACAACATGTTCTTGTTTATTTAACCTGACTGATGATGATGCAAATGGGCCAAGCAGTAGGTGAAGATTCATACGATTGTTTACGATGTCGCAATGAAGATTGATTATGATGGTGAAGACTATAGAATGGTGAGTTATTGAAGACCTAGGTCGCACCTGCGACCTACTATCTTCTTGTCATAATGAAAGAGCACTAGTAATATATAATAGGTGGTGCTGCTCTTCTTCTTATTATTATTACTTAGAGCAATAATATACCACCAGCCAACTGATCAACGGACTATTCTTTCGTACTCTTGCTCCGAATAAGAGAGCACCAAACTAACACTTCAAAAAACCAGGCATGGCAGAAGTAAAGTAGCAACGAACAGGCGAGAACCGAACGATCATCGTGACAATTTTTTATGTTTCTTGGTAATAATATAGCTATCTGTCGGCCCATGATGATGACACAACAATGCACTGGCACCGCACCCGACTCATAATGACAGTTCGTCAACGTACCCGCTCTCTCTTTGGTGTTTATATTCAAGTCGCTATCTTCAATCAAGTGACTAAACAATAGTAATAGGTATTTATTGGTTGAGTTTTTGAATATTTTGTCCTGATGAAGAAATAACAAGATAGAACTACTTCTGGATGTTTATAATATCACTCAAGAATCGAATGAATCAACCTCGGACTACTCCATCGCTCACCATTCATCCTTCTACTTACTACAGCAGCAGCAGCAGTTCATTGGTAAGAGTCATCCAGCACCGATCTAGAGGAGACGCTCGTCACTTTATGGACTGACCTTACGGTTGGGATTTAGGACGTATTATCATTAAGTAATCTATCCTCCTCTACTACTGCTGCTTGCTGAATTGAGGCATTGGACGCAGTAGTCGTATCAATAGGAGCAAGACTTCGTCCTTCCTTTTCGGCGCTGAAACAATACCATTATCTGGGAGAAACAAGCATAACTTGTCCCCCTTATTACTTGATGAGACCTTTGCTAACTGGGAAAACAGAAGAGGAGGACCGACCAACCGACCTATCGAAGATGCAGATCATAGGCTGAATCTGCTTGGAAGAATTGGCTACTACTACCTCCCTCTCTATCAAGTGGGAGGCAACAACCAACTAGCTCCCTCGGAAACAGCAGTATTTATCCGATATTTTATAGATGGAAGTAGAAGGGGATGACTGGGTCAGCGCTTCATCACCACTAATAATCACAAGAGGCGCCGCAGCACCCGCACCATCGTAAGATATCGACCCCAGAAACTTGATGCTGAATAGTTTGAGCAGCTCGCTTTGTGGTCCAGACTTCACATATTCATCACCCCGCTAAACGACGATGCCCTTATTATTATTTTGCATTGTTGTGGGCCAGTCCACTGGGACAGAAGAAGGGTAGTACGGTGCTGGCACATTGTGCTTGCCCCCTAAGAACCTCATTCTCCATCCTCCGTCGCTACCAACATTCATAGTAGTTTACTGTAGTCATTGATGAGTGGCCGTGTGAGCTACCTCTGATAAATAGAACGCACTCTGCTGTTCGCTGGGTAGCTGTAGTAGGCGTTTGTCCCAGCTGCACGCAACAGTAGGTCCCACGGACGATGATCAGGCACCTCCTCAATAAGCAGCTTCAGTACTGGAACACGACAGCGAGTAGTTGCAGTACAGACGATCCGATGATGTCACCACGATCTGGTATACTGTGTAGAGTGACTAACCAATCCTCCGCCTAAGCAAGAACGAAGAAGGGAACTCGACAATAAGCTCCTCCGTCAAATCCCTTTCTCTACCATCTCATCTTCTTTCCAAAAGTGGTCCTTCCTGCTTAGGGTTGGTTATCTTATTTTAGTTGAAAGACAGAGAGACGAATTGAGAAAGATGTTGACAACAGAAGAAGAAGACATCATCGTATCATCGCCACGGACTCTGGACAACATCCTTGGTGCCTGCGTGTCCGACGACACCATTGTCCATCCGTGGGTGCAAGTATCATTCATGCAGTAGGAAGATCGTCGCTCGCTACCTCCTTCCCCTTCTTTCTGGACTCCAAAGTGTTGTCCTTGTAACTGTAACCTCGAATATTTCAGAAACCTATAGTATGCGATACTCAATTTATGGGATAATGTACAAGGGCGAGTTATTTGGGGGATTGTGTAGGAGGCAAAGCTTCAACAAGTCTAAAGAAACGAAAGATTCACGACGCTCAAAGACGCTCAAAGCACTAAAAAAAAATAGGAGAAAGATGCCTTTTGAAGCTTCTGGCTTGGCTTCTGACCTCGGCTGTTGGAGCACACGGTCATCTCTTCTGCCTGGCCGCTGAGCACAGATCGCACATCCTAGCTTGTCGCATGCTAACCTGCTAACCCCAACCTGCCTCGGCGAGGCTAAGAAGAGTTCACGGTTCCTATATGGACTCCGGGCTGCTTGGCCATTGCGTTCGCCTCGGTGCGCTTCTTACATCGCCACTACTGCCAAGACGAGAGCTAGGGTGAGTGGGTCCAACGGAAGATGGCGTCGACCCCCGCCGTAGACGGTGCTCAACCACAATTTGCTAGTGCCCCTGAGGTATCAAAATAGCTCATTAGCGCAACATGGCTGTTCGTATGCGCTAAGCATGTGTCAACAGAGCAATTTCCGAGAGACAAAGGACACGGAGATAATCAAAGCGGGATACCTGTACGACTAAGAACCGTCTGCTCTTTATGCTTGCTGATTCTCTCTAATTCACTTCTCGAAAATGAAATGTAGGCAAAAGAAGGGTCAGCTCTTCAAAGGCTGGAAAAAGCGCTGGTTCACCTGCGATGGGCGGACCTTAAAGTACTACATCTCTTCCTCCGTAAGCTGTACGCTACTTCACTTCTTCATTCTTTGAATTGCTAAATCCGGTGTACCTACAGGATACCAGGCCAAACGGAGCAATAGATCTCGCGGCCTGTACCGTACAGGTATGTCTTCGGTACACGACGCAAATTCCTAATGTCGCTGTGTGACTCAAGTGTGATGGCTAGGATGGAGGCCTCAGTGAGACATGGAATTCGCCTCGCATCTACTTATCGGACAGCAACACTGGGACGATGTACTGTCTAAGTTCTGAGGTTGGCAACGAGGTTAAAGAGTGGCTGACAGTACTAACCAACGCTATCAACAAGCTCCATGGTATCCAGGTAAGCCACTCAGAGGGTTAGCCTAGAGAGACATCTTTCGTCATGACCGTGCCTTCAAAGGTTGAACCTATCCAGTCCTTTGACACTGAGGAAGTGAGGCGACGGATACCTGGTCAAAGAAAGCCCCAAGGAGGAAGGAATGTTGCAGGTTCTATCTCCTTGTCTGCTCCCGTGGGCGCTAGTGTCCAGTTGGGTCCGTCCCCAGGTCATATCGGCGTCTCGCCGCAGAGGTTACAACATCGAAGATCTAATGCGGTCAACGGTAACTTCGTGAGAAAGATGAAGAAGCTATCCGCAACAAATGCGAATGTAGAACAAGATCTTATCGCGGCATCTCAAGTGGCCGATGCCATCCTAAAACAGAGAAATGGTTGGACTCTAGTGGCATCTCGCAGAGGTGTCCGTATCTTTGACGGCCGATCTCCAGAAGGACACGAGCTGATCAAATCGTCTGTAGTTCTAGACGCCCCTCCGGATGCGTTATCTAGGCTCATAAGTGATGTGAGCAGACGCCACCAATGGGATCCCGTCTTCTCCTCGAGCTCCTTGGTGAAGAGGTGAGCCAGTTTGGATATGTATCTTATGATCAGGGGTCCTAACAATAAATCCCGAGCAGCCTAGGCGCCAATACCGAAATCGCCTATTATGCTGGACGTCTGGTCTGGGGAAAAAAGCCGCCTTTACTTATGAATGGGTCTCCACTGGCAGCTGTACTCGTATCTGCTATTTTGTTTCTAGGCATCAGCCATCTGTTGCCTTTGATGGATAAGCCCACAGCTGCGGCCGTCAGTCTAGTCGGAGGTTTTGTCATGGCCCATCTAGATATATCTGCTTGGCTCCAGCCTAGGGATCTGCTGGTCGTTAAGCACGTGCGAGAACATGCTTCTAGCGCTTCGTATATAATCCTCGAACGCTCAATAAGCTTGCCAGAGTAAGTGGAGCTATTCTATCCCGCATCATATCTTGGCTGCAGGTGTTCCACACCCGGCTGTCTGTCTACCACTCTCTCACGGCTGGGCTGACTGCCGTTCCCTTTTACAGCGAAGGGACGGGTCATGGAGTGCGAGCCCATACAGGGGCTACGATTTACCTCATTGAACCGCTACACTCAATCTACTACACGAAGAGCTTGGTGACCTTCATCACTGATATCGACCCGCGGGTATGCCTTAGTCAACCTTACTTGTGTTCAGTTACATTTGGCACCTCCCCCGCCTATTGCTCCCTAACCCCTCTTTGGCGATAGGGCTATCTTCCACCAAGTTTAAAGAATACATTCCGCAGACAGCGGGCAGAAAGTCTCTCTTTTCTAAGAGACTACGTTGAGGAACTGTTGGCCTCCAGCGACACGCTAGGCTACGGAGACGATGGAGCAACGGAGGAAGTAGAGTCTGAGGTTGGCGTGACAGAGGATTTGGATATCGACAGCAGGGATTGGATGAGGGGCATGGTGAGAGTGGCGACAGGAGGGCTGAAATTCACGGATAAGGACCAGCTAAAGAAGCAAAAAGGTCGGCTTCCGATGTTCTTTATTTCACTCCCTGAGAGGGATTCTGTGCTACAGCTCTTCCGTCCTATCGCCTGGGCTTATCTTATTGCATTATAAGCCACCCTGTTGCGCGTATCATCTGTCGACATACCACCATAGTTTGGAGAGTGACTCCCTACTCTCAAGTAGGATGGGAGGCATCCGCTTCACCAATTCTTCCCTGATAAGATGATTGGGAAGGAAGTAATTGTTGCTCTGCTGTGTTGTTTTGCGCAGGAGTTCTACTAGACGTGCTGAAGTCCTTTGGTTCCGACGTACTTTCCGGAAAGACGGCGGTTAGTCTATCCCTTCCTGTGAGAATTTTTGAACCTCACAGCATGCTTGAGAGGATAGCAGACTGTTGGCTCTATGCGCCAACCTTCCTTACCAGGGCTTCAAAGGTATCGGTTTCTCTCCAGGTGGATCCTTAAGACTTCGAACGGTTGCCTCACACTCTCTCTTGGCCGCCCCTGTCACTCTCTCCACATACTAGCCCGGCACGGATCCTGTAGAGAGATTGAAGCTAGTAATGTGCTTTGCAGTATCGGGTCTACATTTCGGAGTGGGACAGCTCAAGCCCTTCAATCCTATTCTGGGAGAGACTTATCAGGTAATGCCTGATGGCTGATTTGGGGAGATGGGGTATGCGTGCGCGCGGTATGCAAGTATGCAAGCCCACAATCCTATTTTCGAAGCGTCCCATCAGATATATTGACGAAACCTTGGAGAGAGGATAGGAGAGTGGGCGAGAAGGAAGACGTGCCTCCTATTATCGAGGATAAGCCGGCACCTAGTCGCGATCTGGGGTTGTAGAGGCTATGTTTCTAAGAATCTCACTGCTGTCTCGATTAGACTAAGTTTGCCGATGGCACCGAGATCTATATGGAGCATACCAGTCATCACCCTCCTATCAGCAATTATCAAGTCGTCAACGGCAGTGCTGGTTACCTGTTGTGGGGCTACGTTATATTGGGAGGATCTTTTAAAGGTAATGCAGTGTTGAGTACACAAACCGGTCCGAGCTACGTGGACTTCTCGGATGGAACCAGGTAGGAAGAATCAAACGCATATTGACCTCAGAACTCCAGTAGTCTTCGGGTCCCTGTACTTGAATCCCAGACGGTAAACGACCTCATTGATGAACATCTTCGTAGGATAAGCTACAATCTCCCTACAATGAAGATTTCTGGAGTTCTGTGGGGAGATCGGACAGGTGCGATGATACAGCTATCATCCTGACGCGAAGTCCATATTTCTATGTGCCTCTCCTGACTTCGAGTATCCGTATGATTAGTTGAGCTACAGGGTACAATGCTATTTGAAGACCAAAAGAATAACCTTCGCTGTGAACTGCGATTCAACCCTTACGAGAATAAGGGCTACAGCAGCATGTGGGCGGCTGCAAAGTCCCCCAGCGACACCGTCGCAGGGTCGATCGTCCGTACTGATAGTGGGGACGAAATCTGCCAGGTTTCTGGGTCTTGGCTGGAGGAGTTGGCCTTCAACGGCGAGAAGTACGTTTACATTTACTCCATCTAACCGGGAAACTCCGATGACCGCTCTTAGGAGCCACGCTCCTACTTTGTCAGTCCACGTCGGAAGGCTGACTGTAACCTTCGCAGGTACTGGAGCATGGATAGAGAAAAAGCAACAAATTTTGTTCGACCATCAGATGATGAAGTGCTCCCGTCAGACTGCAGATTTAGGGAGGATGTCCAGCTGCTTGCGAAGAAGTGAGTCTCTCTGCTTCCTCCTGGACTGAATGAGTCACTCACTCATAACTATCTTCATTGGTTCCCTCGTCTATTAATTATTCCTCGTATCATTAGGGACGAAGATGCTGCGCAAGAAGCCAAGCTTCGACTAGAGAAGTTGCAAAGGGCGGATCGAAATAAGCGGAAGGACGGACGACGCCATAACCACTGGGCAAACTCTAGTGAATCGGGGCATTAAGACAGATCACTATCATCGCTATTAAGTGATAGAGAAGTAATCAGACAAGGAGTTGCACTGTCACAGTCTTCTTTTTGTATTGTCCTTATCTCAGTTAAGAGGTAAGAGCAATTTCAGTCTTGTGCTTCTTCCGAATTTGATGGGGTTGAGCTCCTGGAGAGGTGATGACAGTCACCGCGCAGCACTCATCCGGCGATCTAGATTTTCTGATCAACACCAACCGCGATTAGAGCAGGTTAAAGCCCATGGCAGAGCGCAGAGATGGGGGTAAGAAGTATGCGTTCAATCGTCAGAAAACAGTATCCATAGCAGCCAAACCATCAAAGTGCCGTCCGACTGCTTTATAGAGTAGGGTTACAGATAGATGCAAGTCCGAAGGTTGATTAGACAGGCACTGTCACGAGGTCAATGCTTACCTTTTCCGTGAAGTCACGTATTCTCCGCTCTCTCTCTCCTTCTTCAGCTGACCCTGTAGTTCTTCAATTTTCACTGCCGCCTCAGAATGCTCTCGCTCTAGTGTGCGTCGGAGACTCTCTATCTGGCTCTTCATTTGCCTGATAGAGTATATCGCCAAATCTTCTTCGGCGTTGTCGCCAGCATATCGCTCCAAAATAAGATCTTTCATTGCCTTCGCGGTGCTCGAAGCTTCGCCATTGCAGTTCACATTTTCCTCAATCTGCCCTAGTACACCCTTCAAAGTGGCTCCATTGTCAAGGAGCAATGTAAAGAGCTTTAAATTGCCATCTCTAGCCGCATTTTGTATAGCGGTGCGACCGTAGCAATCCCTGGCGTTGATTTTGATGGTTGGATGACGGAGAAATAGTTCTGCTAAACGTAGCCGTTCTTCCTTTTTGTCGGTCCATCCGGGAACCGGGGTGTTAAGATTGGAGGCGATGTACGCACTAAGAAGAGGCCCATGCGTGTAGGCTTGGTTGACATCGAATTCTTCCTTGTTGCTCAGGAGCTCGTTTACTCGGTCAGCCTGGCAGAACCAGACAGCATACACTAGCCTTTCAAAGCCAGAGCGCTTCCTAGACCCTTCAGAGACGAATGGAAGTGCTGAAGGATAAATATCTTCCTTTGGCTCTATGATCAGGTTGCAGTTGAGCTCTACTTCGTCTCCGTCCGTCAACCCCAAATCAGCCGGGCTTTCCCCTCCATCCAGTGTCTTCTTGTCACCGGTCGCTGCGTCTTTCAATAGCGCTGTCCAACCGTCTCCGAGAATAGTACGCCCGCAGTAGCTAGTCCGAGTACTGAAATATTGCTGAGCCTTGGCCTTTGATGCTACAACGCCGAAGACCTCGATAAGAGTTGCCGTTTCGTTGATTTTGACTTTTACAGCTTCAACGACTCTCCACCCTGGCGTAATTGTCAGAGTGACGGTACTCGTAAGGTCGACCAGTGCTAGAGACTTGCGTCTGGAGCTGTTGGTTGACAAGGCAAGCTGTCCTGCTGAGGGAGGCGGCCCTGTTCTGTTGGGGCTACCGTTATCGGTGCTGCCACGGCCTAGGTCAGAGGCTGCATTACCCATAGCTACGGACAATAGCTTCACTCCCAAGTTTGAAGCATATATGACAAGCAGTGGTTAAGTATGGTTGGTGCTAATGCTTCCGAGCAGAGTAATCAAGTCATTGCTTGGCGTGGACGCAACTCCTGACGCGGCGATTGATAGCGCTGACTTCGAGGTATCTTTGCAGTCGGGAACTCTTGTCAGCCCTTCAGTAGCCTTCTGAGGGAACTCGAACGACGATTGAGAGTTGACCAAGAAGGAGAGGATGATAGAACTACACTCTTCTCATGAGGAAATTTCTGCCATAACTATGCATGTTTGCCTCCTTCAAAGCCAAGCAAGCTGTTCAAGTCCTTCTCCCTCTCTTGGGCTCAGCTCCAGGCTCCAAGCCATCAACTTTGAAGTCACGAACCGTTAGATGGGCGTTACCGGTCAAGATTTTATTGGTAGCTGAGCAACTAAGGAGCCAATATGAACTTCATCTGCTTATGACTGTGGAGCTCTTCATGTTCCTTCGTGATGACAGGCGGATGAGGACGAAAACATTGAGGTGATATGCTTACGCTCGGTATGGGCGATAGCAGTAGGAGAGAGGAAGCACAGACTTGCATGAAAGGCGAAAAGAATATCATTACTGGACGTTAATAAAAATAGGAGTAAGGCTGGGCTGATCTGCTTCAGCCATTAAGAACGCTGACAGTGGTCAATTCTACCGCTGCACCTGGTGCCGAGCACCATTCTCTCTGTGGATAAGCTCGCTCTGGTGCACGCCATTGAAGGATAACGAAATCTCCTTTGGTGTTTCCAAGAAGCTGTAGCTGCCTGAGTGTGATGATAGCACGCCTCCTTCCCGAACAGAGTTGCCTTTGAAGCGGAAGCGGGCCGACGACCGCGTGCTGAGCGCGGGAGACTCGATAAGATTGTCCTGCGCCAACCTAGCTGCCTTTTCTGACTTCATGCAAATAGCTCCTGACGCAGTGCTGGCGAACATCCCAAATATCATTACGACAATTGGAACTGAGACTGCGACGTATACAATGAGGGGTATCTGTAGAAAGCAGGCCAATGTGTCAGCATGAGACGACCAACCAAGACATCAAGACCACTTTAGAATTACCAGCAGGTTCTTGTACAATGAATCCTGGAAGAGTTCCTTGGTAACTGCTGCATCTAGGTTCACAAGATAGAGCGCCGCCTGCACAAGCCAATAGATAAAGAAGCCTGGCACGACATTTGCGAGCCTGTGCCCAGCTGGGAATACTTCCATCGCTGAGACCCAGGTAGCCGTGCCATAGCTTGTAGCCCCAACTAGCACCAAGAGAACAAAGAAGGCTGTGTAGACTGTACGAATGGTCTCAGTCACGCTGTACTGTTGGTAGCCGACGGCAAACAGAACGACACCGGCGCAAAGGATCACAAGCGGCAGTCCATCCTTGAGAATAGTCTTTCTTTTCACCCTGTCCACCATCGCCAATCCTGCGCCCACTCCAAGGGCGTAGAACAACGGATAAGCAATCCTATTGAACCTGAGGATACAAGCACAGGATAATTTAGAAGGCGACGAGCGGAACTCCTCAAACACGGACGTTGTTGGGCAAGCAAAAGGTACAGTCTTTAACTAGTTCCACTCTGCTCACCTGACGAAGTTGGTTGCGCCGTTACCAGTGTCTTGTTCAGCAACAGGTGCATTCTGCGATTGATAGAAGATGAACGTTGAAGTGGAAATCGCGAATGCAACCTGAAGAAGGATTATTAAGATTCTTCTAGGCACCATCGGGGCAGCCGAAGACGGCAGAGAGAGCTGCGAAGCAATCAGCTCCAACTCGCTGTGGACATCCTGAAGAGGAAATAGGACAAGAAGAAACCCACGTCAGCAGCAATAGCTAACAACCATCAGGGGGGAAGGACTTACATGACGACGCCTTAAGCGGATGAGACAGTCCTCACACGCGGCACGCCCAAACTTCTTGTAGAGGTAAAGAGGGCTCTCCACGAAATAAAGAGACACAAAAATCATCAGCAACAGCGGGATGTTGGCATAAAGGAGGTTCAACTTCCAGATGTTTGCCTTTGCCTGCAGCTGATCAATACCAGCCAGAGAAGCCATCGTGAGGTTGCCCACAGTCATCCCCACCAAGAAAGTAAGTACCCCCTTCCCTCTGTGCTCCAATGTGGAGATCTCAAAGTTATACAGAGGAACAGAGAGAGAGAGCATTCCTGCAGCAAGGCCCATGAGGGGGAAACCAACTGTCACTCCTAATAGACTGTTGTTAGAAGCGACTCCTGCCAAGATTCCACCACTGATACTGAGAACGCACGCAGCGATGACAGTCTTGCGTCTTCCAATCAAACCGAGGAGTAGTCCAGCGATCAAAACACCAACTGCTGCAGCGGCATTGGACGCCGGCGAGAGATACTTCACCACAAAGTCGACACCGCTAGGGTTGCTCTTTTGGATGCCCTCCAAGAACTTCACGAAGTTCATATCAATGTTGAAGCCGCCCGTGATGTACATAATCATACCAGTACCGAAGCCTGAGAGCATACCAGTCACGAAGAACACACTGATCGCGTACTGGCTTGCACCAGAGATAGCCCTCGTGAAGCCCTTGTTGTACATCATACGCGCCTGCATGACCGACACAAACGGAATGGCCGAGAGCAGGAAGAGGATAATGGCTTGCGTGGATCCCGCCAGGAAATCGAAGAAGAAGCTAATCTCCTGGATGAAGAAGGATGTACCTAGAGGAGCCTTGTAATGATTGAAGGCCAAGAGACAGTACATAATGCCGTAGAGACAGGTGAGAGAAGACACCAAAGCGGTAAACATGTGATTGAAGTCTGTTTCGTTTTCCTTCTTGCTAAACACCTGGACACCTACACCTGCCAGCACCACAGTCACCACGTACACCAGCGCATACACCGTGGCCTTAACAAATACGGGGATATTTGTCAAACGCACTGCCAGCCCAATGAGGGTCAGTATGCCTAGGATGGCCATGGCTCCAGCGTAAGGTACCCAAAATGACTGGTAGTCAAAGTAGGATATCCATACAATGTAGGCAATCATGAAATGGCGAGATTCCCTCAGTAGAAGGGCGACACGCGAAGAGGACGACATGCAAATGTACTGCGCCCATTCCTCCCCAATCCACACCTGCCATGCCTTCTTTGCATCGGGTTTGTCGCCTGCACAGAGAGCCAAGTATGTAAGTATGATGCCCAACACGCCCGAATAGTCCACAGCTTACTAAGAGCAGAACAAACAAGATACGTCTTCCCAAAGAATAGGGCTATAAGATGAGAGGTCATTATTTCTTTATGCTCACCAAGAGGGATCGGCGCAAACATCCATTTAAACCAGAGCCCAATGTCCTGCTTGGTCTTTCTGTACTCGAACCCCTCTGTATTGAACAGGAAAGGCGAAAGAATGAAGCAGATGGCAATGAAGTACACAGCGAAAGACGCCACGCCATAGTTCTGCGGGGTTTTGCACCAGAGGACCACTAGGTCGTTGTTCGTCTCGAGACCGTTTTCGGCACATACCTGCATATAAAGCATAGCATTAAGACTGATGAAAGACGTCCGATACACAATCAACAAATGAGATAGAGGAAGTCCAAGAGTTCTTAGAGTGACGGCCAACACTTCTTGGGAACTGGTACCCTAAACAGCGAAGGCAAAGGCAAAGTCGAAGGAAGGGTGAATACTCACCCTGACAGTGCCTAGGATGCCATAGATTATCAGCAGTCCAACAAGCTCCCAGCCCATCCTGAAGTGGCTCATGGAGTATCTCATGAAGATCTCAGGCATTGGATCACTGCACAGTGACGTATAAACCAGCGGATTAGGGCGCGTCTTGAAGCAATAAGAGCACAATAATAAGACCGCAGATCAAAGAAATAGAGCTTAACACAGGAACGGGGAGAGTAGTACAAACTGGCATTTACACGGTCTTACCGAGAGATGGTGAAGCCTCGACCTGTTGCTCTGTACTTAGCGCCGCCCCTGAGCAGGCCCTCCATGTAGAAGTGATGTCTTGTTCCCATTTGAAATGAGTAGAAGAGCGGACCCATTGTGATGATCAGTGTCAGTAGGTTCCCGACCGCCTTGAGAACTCCCTTCTCGGTCATCAGGCAGAGGAACAGAGGTAACGTAAAAAGCCATCCAAGCTGCAGAATGAACTGAGTGTTCAGGACGTTGTCCAGCTGGTTAAGCTCGAACTGCCCGATATTCTCTACGATATCTCTCAGTACTTCTCCCTGCAGAGACAGGTAGACTTTGCTAAACATGAACATAAAAATGCCGAAAACCGTCAAGGTCGTGTTGATGTAGAACCCGTTGTGCGCGTAGTACATTGAGCAAAGCCGGAAGAAGTCGAGAGTGCTCCCCATGCGGTGGATGTCTCGTGAGAGAGACGACTCCGCATTGCCGTTAGCAATCTTCGTCTCGAAGAGGGTAATTTGCGTCAAGGCTACATCCCTTCCTTTCCCGCACTGCATAAACTCCTCATGAATCACAAGGCCGCCTCTGACAGTGGTGTTGAATCCCGCAAATATGTCTTCTGACAGATTGATGCCTTTGCTTGGTTTTGAGAGCCCGCCACGGGTAATCGCAAAGATTTTATCAAAGAAGTCAGGATGACCGTAGTGCATACGCACACGCAGCGGATCAGCTAGCACACGCTGGTTGAGAGTAACGAACACTAACTCCTGCCACGCCATGAACGTAGAGAGAGAGGAAGCTGATCCAGTGAAAATATGCTCCCTCATACCAATAATAGTTGGTGGGGCACCATCCACCAAACGATCAGCGGTAGCTAGAAAGTTGGCAATCTTCAGTGTCTCTTCGAAGTAGTGTTCCTGGTTCATGTCAATAGTTTGGACAAACTCTCCTCGAGAAAATGCAAGGGCAACATTTTGGTTCTCGGGTTTGCCTTCACCCAGAATAGGGTTCCCAGGAAGCTCATACCTGTACACCTCAACGATCTCATTATTCTCACTCTTCACAAGAACAGCGCTGAACTTGCAATTGGCAGCATTGCCGTCTGGGCTACTAATCTCATCCACGTAGGCCACGCGCCAGTTGGGGTACATTTTCATCAAAAAGTCGATATCCTCTGCTTGCTGATGACCATTAGCCTTCTGCCAGCCATAGACTTGGCAACCAGTAACGTAACTGAACTTGAGACGGACCATCTCGTCCATGCGCCTAATCTTGATGTCGTGGCTGATTGACTCATCTCCACCTATTTCCAGCCAGTGAAGCATCTTGATTGCATCCTCGTAAAGCATCATACCGCGCACCGTTCTCGCAAGTGTCTGACCGCGGTAAGAGGCCCATAGACGAACCTCCATTGGAGTCCGTCCGACAGCCTCATCGACGCTGTGGACACCCATGCGTTCAAGGAAGTTGCCCCATTCGTCAGGGTACACAGTGGTCAGGTACTGAAGAATGGTGATATCCATACGGTCCAGCTGCTCACTCTCCGCAAAAATAGGGTTGCTTTTCTGGACTGGAGTGTTTAAGTCCTCAATGGAGTAGATAACTGGCTCCGCATAATAAGGCGTGATCACACAAAAGGAGTGTGAGTCCTTGATGGAATCAACCGATGGAATGTCCATGGAGAGAGAGTGTAAAAAGTATCCGATACGACGTCGAGCTTCTTCGCAGCGAGGTAGCGCATCAATCGCCTCCACGGTCAGCATGAGGAATGCCCTAGATGCCATTGCCATGGCGTTACGGTCATCATACAGCTTTCTTAGTTGCTCCGCAGCGAAGGCTCCACCCCTTTGACGATCGAGAATGCGACAAGACGACAAGTCATAGGCATTAGGCGCCTGACTGGCTTGCGAGATCTGGTAGATAAGCTCCTCGAACCGGTCGAGCACTGCTGACATTTCAGAAGCGCGATGAACAGCAACGTTTCCAGCTTCCAAATAAGTGGGCTCAGGCATGTCCAGAATGGCACCCAAGAACTCGACCAGGGCCTGTGAGATAACCCGCATCTTGTTGAACTTTATCAAACGAGAGAGCATCAGATCCCGACAGTGGCGGTCGACGAGGTCAAAGAATGCTGCAATTGCAGGATCGTTGTCGGTCAGAAAGAGCACCACCTCTCGCACAGCAGTGTAGCAACCATAGGCCGAGCTGAGGCAACCTTGCTTATGCAGCTTATTCCGCAAGGGCCCATCATTGTTCTTGGATCTGTACTTTTCAGCAATGTCGATAGCTTTCTCAACACTCCCTGCTGTGAGAAAGATTGGATCGTTCACGAGTCCCTTGTCTCTGATGTCGTACTGCATCACAGTTGCCTCTCTGTCATCGAGCAGGTCAGCTAGCCTGAAGCTGTTGATGCACTCGTTCCAGACTACGGCAAAGCGCAGCCGCGACTGGCTCTTCAACTCCTCCGGACGATTGGCAGCTCCCAGAGCGTGCCTTGCGATTCTGGTTACAATTTTCTGATCAAACAGGAAGGGTGCCATCTGAAGGCGCTTCCGGACATCGCGGAGGTTATGAGCGTCCCCAATCTTCTTCTTCCACCCCAAGATCGCACCAGCGAAGCCCTGAAGTACAGCGAACCAGATTTGCGCGTCATAGAAGAAGACGATGACAGTTGGCAGCCAGAAAGCGAGAATGACACCAATGTTAGAGAATTGCAGTGGCCAGCCTCCAGGATAGGCAATCTCTTTCGGATCGAGCTCCACCATCTCCATTGTAGGGCCCATTATAGGACAAATGAAGAACTGGAACGAGACCCATATCTTAGCCAGCCAAAGCACCACCCAAAAGAGCGAATAGCGCATCACTGTTTTAAACGATTGACGAACATGTCCAACATATTGGTCCCGCCCTCTCCGAACATACTGCCAAAAGGAAGAGTTTCTGATGGCATTGGGAGAGAAGGCAAGGAATGACCACAGTATCTGAGGCAGGAGATAAACACCCGCGACAATAGGAGCCGTATTCAACAAGGTAAAAGAACCTGAAGGAGAGAAGCAATCAGAATGAGTATTCTGCAGGTCTCACGGATGGATAAACTCGTAATAATCTTACCAGCTAGCGCAGTGGCAGGAGAGAAGACAATCGCCAGCGATAGCGCTACGAAGATCGAGTGCCAGACCAGGCGGACGAAGAGTGCAAAACCATAAGACGTATTGCCGAACACCAGCAAACCCCCAATCCATAGTTCCAGGAGCACCTTAAAGACTGCTATTACCGCGAATGTAATAACAACGGAAAAGAGTGCAATTTGTGCCTGATCCGTGGTGGAGTTGGTTGTCAACGCGTCCCAAATGCCCGAGTAGATGTCCAGTCCAGACGGCATTTGGTGAGTTCTCTTTGAGTTGACGGCAGTCCCATTAACCGAGGCTTGGGTGTTCGGAGTCCCTAGCCATGCGACATAAGCGAGCGCGACACTGTGACAGAAATAACACCAGTCAGTGCTCTGTCACACGCACGAGCGACACAAACAAAAAAAAGAGCCGATATCCCTCTCTTGAGGCGAAGCGAGGTTCACTACTCTCCACAGCAGAACGGATGTCGTCAAACTACCTCCGGTCCCCTGCTTCTACCACTTCGTAACCTGAAAACTCTTCCTCCTGCCAAAAGCAGTTAAGGCGTACCTCAAGTGGAAAATCCACAGGTGGAACTTGAATATGCGAATATAGCCCAGGAACGGGTTAAAGATGCTTCGCTTCTCTTGAAAGGTCTTCTGATAGTTCTTATCAAGTACCAGCGCAACAGTCCGCTCATCGAAGCGAAGACAAGCTCTGGACCAGAAGAACTCATTAAAGTCATCGTAGTTCCTGACCTTAGTGTGCTCCGCCAGACCACCATCTGGCTTCTTGAACTGCTTCATCTATAACGCAAAGGTAGAGAGGTACATGAGGTTACATGCTCATAATAACCGGGGCGCAAGTATTCACGAGATGCAAGGAAGGAGGCGGAAATAAGGGGAGTAGTAAGCTTATCGTCTGTACAGACCTTGGCAAGCTGGACGTAAAGAGGCTTGACAACTTCTTCTAAGAAGGATCCTGGAATAGACCTTTCAACTGGACCTTGCTGGGTATACAGCTTCTTGGCCATATTGTGGTATATGAAGCAGATACACTCAGGACAGAACCTCAGATTGCCTGCCTCTCCCCATACGAGCAAGTACAGAGCGATATCCATCTCCGGGGTCTCTCTTGAAAATATTGTTTGAAGCCCCAGGAACCTGCACCACTGAATATAGTTCCCGAAGAACTTGCGATGCAACGCCCTTACATCGGCCTAACCAGAAAGTGAACATAAGATTACTCTCTGATACGCTGAGACTACTATCAATGCAAACCAAATCTTGTGTTACCTGGACGGAGTCTCTACTCTTGGCTCTAACACGAATGTTTGCAATGAGAAGTGCCAGATGCTCCTTTTGATTGTCAACATTGCCCCGCTGGAAACCGAAGCGAAGCGCAAGAAATTCGAAGATGTCTCCGCCGTCGCCATACTCAGGATCGTGAATCTGCGCACCGACCTTTGCCACACCGCTACAGAGAGACAACCTGTTAAAAACAAGCTTTTAAGTCTCGATCAGCTGTGTTGCACTTACTGGCGTAGAGCCTCCAAAGACTCTCGCATGTGCAGCGGTCCATCCTGATCCAAATTGAAATAGTTGGACTGCGCATGTCTGCGGTTCAGAGTGAGCGTGCTCTTACTCCGCGCCCGGTTGAGCAGCTCTGCGTCTACGTCCTCTAGGAGCCTATAGAGAGATGGGATTAGCGCCAGCATAGACCATTAAGAGGGCGTTGTCAGGACCTTTCATCTCCGAGGAAAGTGCTGGCACTGAGGATTCTAGAACTTCCACCTCCAACAGCGCCATGTTTGTGCATGTTATCACCCTTGTCAAACATCCAGCAACCCGCTCAAAGAGCTGGTTTATAACGCGGATGCTGAATCTTGCAACCCGGCCCAGCACCTGACTGCCAGCCTCAAGCGCCCTACTTTGAAGCTTTCATATGCGGAAGCAGAAGAGCTATTGTCGAGTCGTATATCTACAGCTGCCCAAGTATCTCCCTGCTGCCCGCTTCTAAGCGCGAAAGAGAGGTGATTGCAGAGATTGTTGGTAGAACCCGATGCCGCTTAAAGGGTCTCTAAATAACCTTCACAAGCTCTTATTCTTCAATCTCTCCAATACAGCTCTCTCTTCCTTGCCCTGCAGCTACTGACGGAGATCCCACCCAGGAAGAACCAGATCAGAGGAGGATGAGCTCTTGCGCCAACCAGCGGGGGCAGGGTCAGACAGAGGGTAATAAACAAGCACGTGAGGCGGGAAGGGCTGGCTGTATGTGCTGCAGCAGTTCAGAACGTTCACTTCTCTCCCTGATGCGCTGGCTTTGTGATGAAGCGCCTGTCTGTAAAGAGGAAAAGTGTGAGAGGAGGGATCAGAGAGAGACAGACCGACACAGAGAGAGAGCGAGAGAGAGAGGGAGAGAGAGGGTAGAAAGATCGAGAGAGAGCGATAGCAACAAAGGAAGAGACAGAGACAGAGACAGAGAGAGAGAGAGAGACAGAGATACAGAGAGAGAGAGGCTCAAGGGACGAGCCAGTGGAGTGACGGGCAAGTAACCCCAACAGGGAACAAAAGGGATGGGGAGGGGACACAGTCCAAGTACGACGTGGGAGAAAGAGAAGGAGACAGAGAAAGGAAAGAGCAGGAAGGACGGAGAGGAGGAAGAACACAGGAGAGACATCAAGAGATTGTGCAGAGACAACAGACTGTATGTGGTATTATTACATTAACCCCGCTTGTAACCTCTATATGTCGGTATTACTAATCCTGCTGCCGGTTCTGCTGCAGCGGAGGGCAAGACAGGCAAGTGAAAAAGGGCCAAAGGAGGTGGGACACTGGCATGCACAACGGCATGCCGTTAGCGGCCTCCAAAGTACACAGTTCACCCTCTGTGACCCTGCCCACCCTTCGTAAATATAAAGCCATCACTTAGTCTTGCACCGCCCATCCATCCTCTGTATACTTGTGAGCCGAGGGTGGGTGTGACCTCTCGGACTGGACCGGAACTAAGCCTTACAAATTTCTAGCAAATAAGATGGGTGTTGGCTCTTTCCTTAGCGGCCTTTATAAACTGTTCTGCACCGGTTTCCTACCCGTGCACCCAATTAATACCTCTGTTCTTTTTCTCTTTTGGCATCACCACCAACTGGCTTCCCTCTTTGCATGTACTCATCTTGTCACTCTGTCTCTCGCTCTTGCTTCTCTTTCTCTCTCTCGTGTTCAGGTCTCCTAGTTCCAGCAGTTCAGCTATATAGAATTGGGTTTCTCCATCTCAATCTATCTCAATCTTGTTCTGTATCTTTTCTTTCTCTTTTCTTTTATCGCTCTCCATGATGCCATTGTACTACAACCTTATAAGACTCAGAAGCGAGAGGTTCAGGTTCGGCGGGGTTTAGAAATAAAGGAAGGATAGTTCCAGTACACTACCTGAACCTTCTAGGCAGAACTCTACCAAGATCGGACAGATGTACAGTTAAAGGGGAGGTTTCCTAGTTTAAAATGTACTCCGGAGTATTTCCTAGCTTCTTGAATTGCTGTCATGATGAGGCGAAAGACGAGCCATCGCAAAGAGAGGATCGGCCAAAATGCTCAGCGACACATTTTTATCAGAAGCGGAAACAAGAGCCGCAAATAGGAAAGGGCTAATAACCCGTAGCGATAGTCTAGAACGGTGTTTATTGGTCTTTGGTTCTGTCTCTTTGTACTGTTGGTCGATGACTGTCTCTTTTCGCTAACCAGATAAAATTCGGAAATAAGGACATATGGACCACTAGGACGAAAATTTTGGTCTCCCGGAGTCACCTCTCGCAAGCTCTGACTTCCCCCTTGTTTGCTTGGGGCATTGTTGCTTTTTTGGAAGGCTACTTGTACGACGTAAGAAGTACGCCCTACAAGGAAATCTACAGACGTTATTGTTCGCTGAAGTGCCGTTATAGCTTACCTTGTACCTCCTAGTTGTATCACTCTGAGTGCAGGCAGATTCTATCTTGGCTTTTGGCGGGAGCACAGGACCTACGAAGAGAACAAACAGCACATCAGGATTGGCTTCTCCGTCAGCACCTCCATCTCGAAGTTGCTGCAAGCTTGCCAGCAGTGAGCTTCTTCCCTTGTAGTAGTCTGTTGCCAGGCGCAGGGGATGATAGAGGAACATTATTGAAGGCATGAAGACTCCAAACTACTTTATGCAGCCTCCTATTATGAAATATGTGGTCTTCTCTTTCCCGAGCTGACGATAAGGTACTAGGAGTATGATGCCGAAAGCTACGGCTTTACCAGATCCTAAGTTTATAAAGACTTTCCTACTTCATAGATGAGAGAGTGCACTCCATCCATCCAACATAAGCCAATAAAAAATACTCCGGAAGTTAGATAATCATGATCTGTCGTTTCGGTTTCTAAAGCAAGATCACCTTTTGCAAGACGCGTAACCCTCGCTAGTAGTGGAGCAAGACAACCCACTGCTGCACCTCCACCAGAGCTCTTTACAACATATACAAGCGCCTCGTTGCTGCTTGATCCTCCGTCAGAGTTGAAGGGTTTTTACATCATCATCCCCCTCACTCTCTTACCTCCTAATGACTAAGCCCCATCTCTTTCGTTCTTTTTGTTTTAACCTTGGTCTCTGCTGCTGCTACTGTGTCCCTAGACTGATATTCGTCGTGTCTCTCAGTCTCAAGTATTATCATCATAGAGATGTGATAATTATAATGATAGAAGGATCCGTTGCTATGGTCCTTCCACCAAGAACAAACAACCTACTATCTAATAAGTGCTCTTCTGCTTAACACACCGCAGTCTGCTGCCATATCATTGCAAAGAATTTCACTCCTTTTATCGAAGATTGTGGCGTAGTTCTAGTAGTGAGTGTAGCATTACGAAGATGATTGAATTCTTTGTTGCTTAAGATTGCCTCAACACTCAGCAGCAGAAGCACTACGTAAGGTAAACGATGTGGAATTTGACGAGCAGCAGTACCACATGAAGGAAGAATAGAGGAATTTATAATAAGTTGACGGAGAGTGCAACTTCCATCATGTAGTTGGGTGGAGGCGATGGGATGATGAAATAATAAGAATGTCAAGAGCGGAGGAAGATGACTTGCCGCTGCTCCATCAGGCCATCATTCGTATCATCCATGCCGGCGACCCACCTCCCTTCTCCTCCTCCTCCTTGCTCTCAAGCGTCCTTCAGCATCACTGCTTATTAGCTCGGTGAAGGCTTCTCGTTGGTATGATCTTTTTTTTATAATATAGGATAGACAAACCAGAGAAACTCCACCTCGATGAGTAGTAGTAGCACTCCAAGCAGCAAAGAGGGAGGAGTGCTTGTTGGAAGAAATGAGGTAGTAGAAGAGTTTTCAGCCTTTGTGTGTGAGACGAGGCCTTGATCAGAACTTCAGACGAACCCTCCACCCGGCCCTCCACGGTTGAGCCCAGTAGGTAGTTCTACTTCTCCATCACTATGAACAAATCTCCTTCTCGCCACCGACGATCAATTCATCACAAGTGCCAACGTCCGTCTTTATCTGGCTTGCAGACACTGCTAGAGTATGTAGTACTTCTTGTATCTTTGACTATCGTCATCCAAAAAGAAAAAAAGGAAAGTGGGAGACCTGTCTCCTCCTTCAGCTGAGTAGTTGTCTGGACTCCCCATCACACGATTATAAAGATAAGCCCTTGGGAGAAAGAGTACAGTTGTTGTTTCACTGCTGCTGCCAAAGAAACCTTTGCAGAAGTTCGTGCCTTTGACGGCAGGCAGCAGCAGCCGCGGACGGCGGTTCTAATAGAGTTCTGTCTTACATCAATGCAGCTTCTAGTGAAGACGAGAAAGTGTGATTGGGCATTGTAACATTTTCAACAATCGAGGCCTCAAATTGAAGTTTTTGTCGCAGGGTCTATTAGGAGGTGTTTCCCTGGAAAGGTTCCCTTTCTTTCGTTTCAGTGAAACTTATCCATCAGCGTTTATGAGTGGAAGTGCCCCCCCATTGAACTGAAAGGTCATTTATAGTTTTGCCCTTATTTGCAGCTTGTTGGCTCGCCCAGCTGTTGATGCTGTTCACCGTCCTCTTGTCCGCGCAACAACTAGAATTTGCTTGTCTTTCTGCTGCCGCTACCCGTTCTTAGCTTCCTTTGGCCTAAAGTCTCTTCGGCTGTTGAAAATGAGGAAGGTTATCTTCTGCCATGTTGCTGACAGAGTCTCTTCTGGGTAGTACTCGTCCCTCTTGCAGGCTGTAGATTGTATGGCCACCAGATACAAGTGCCGGCAGCGGTGTGCCTGTAGAAGCTTCCGGTATAAGCGCCTCTTAGTCTACACTACCAAACCTGCGCTTCTCACTTTTGATACTCTTATTAGTTTGTTAGTGCTTCTTGGTCTAGGCGCACAACATTAGGAGGAGTCAATGGATTAGGGAATCCATCCTGTAGATAGTGCGATCGCCCTTACTCAGTGCTTCTTCAAGTTCTGTACTCTTGTCCTTACTGCGTTAGACAGGCCTAATCCGACAGCTGGTATAGTCTTCCGTAATACACGGTATTGATGAGAAGGGAAGACGAGAGATCAGAGAGTGAGGATGCACGCGTGCTGCAGCCGTGAACCTTCCTTCTTGCTCTTGGAATGACCCCGAGGCATGGCAGTAGGGGTGACCCCTCATATTTGAATTCACTCCCACCTTCACAGCTTTGAACCTATTCAGTGTACCTGGCACAACCACAGCTGGAGTACAAGAGGACGTGGGAAACATGCCCCAACAATCATCATACGATAAGGTATTATCACCTAGTTCGGAACTGGCGACGGTAGATGATGGCCGATCTGGTATTGTCCCTAGTGAAGCTGAGACTGATGGGAACAAGAGTCGATCTAAGCTCAACAAAAAGCTGCTTGTAAGCGGCATTATCGCCCTAGTGGCGGCCGTCGTCATCATTGGCACCACCTTTGCTTTTACTGACTCTGCTACCGCCCGAGCTCCGGATCAACCTGGTAGTCTTAGCGACTTCGCTGATATAGGCGGTCAGCAACAGGAAAGTGGGGTTGAAGGCTCTGTCAGTTCTGTCGACGCACAGAAACGGGCTGAAGCGAACTTGGCAATGATGCCAGACGGCGGTGCCATAATGGTGGCTCCTGGAAATCTGCAGGGAGGTCTACCGATTTTGAACAGTGTTGATCTAGGGGAAACGGTGGGGCCAGGTGGACTCATGCTTGAGGCTAATAACATGGTAGAGTTTTCGGCAAATCTAGTTAAGGCTTGCGGCCAGCCTCTTATGCAAATGCTGATGAGAGGAACCTGGAGTACTTCAGCAGCAGCAAGCAACGGCGTCACACCTATGGCCAATGGTGGCCTCAATGCAGGAGTTACAAATGGAGCGAATGGTGGCCTTAACGTTGGCGTGACTACTGGTGTCAGCAACGGAGGAAATACAAATGGCCGCACCGTTAATAGCCAACCTATGAGCGGAAGGTTTGGTCAGGCTGGCGTGATTATGAATAATGCTATCGTCAATGGGCTCGCCTGTGCTTGTGAGTGTAAGCAACTATCAAGTAGAAGCTACTCATACAGCGGAAGAAGCTCTTCTCAGGGCTCCTCCTATCGAAAATTGGAGGACTTTAGCAGTTCGGAAAGCCGATATAGCAGCGATGATGACGATGACGATAGCTGGTACGGAGGCGAGCGGAGCTATGGCGGCCGTTCTCGAAGCACGAACAACTTTACCAAAAAGCTCTGCGCTTGCCTCTGTACAGCTCTTCCAACTATGCCCATTAGCCAAAGTCAGCCAAGGGTACAGTCTATCGGGAGGGCGAGCGGCTCGTTAACCAGTGGCATGACAGGAGTGCCTCGACCACCGTTGAACCCGATCACCTCAGGATCTACGAATGCTGTACCACCCATGAAGTAGTACCCTTAAGGGCCCTGGTGGGCAGTTCATTGTGCGTCTCTTATTTCATATTCTCGTGCCTCTTGAAGAGCACAGTAGTCTAGATGTAACTATCTGCCTTTGTAATGATCCTATACTGGCAGAGGAGTTAGTTAAACGCTACATTTTTGCAAACGTGTTCCTTCGTTCTCTCTACAAAGAGTAAGGAGCTCCATCAAGGCCGCGGTGAGATGAGAACTGCGCTTGGTAGTGTGTGGGAGAAGGCACCTCATAGCCCTATTGGACCTGTGTTCAGCGAGATCGGCAGAACAGTGCACACAGTCCTCATGGTTCAGCAAAGCCAAAGAACACCCCAGCATATTCTTATGAGCTATGAGCTCATCAGTGGTTAGGGTTAAAGAACCAGTGTTGCTGGTCGGGAGAATGATCAGATGAATCGAAATGCGTCGGGCAAGGCGTCAGGCGGGACTGCATCATCATTTCATCATCAGCTACGAGTAGCTGTCTCTCTGTCTATGGCACCAGCACTTCGGAAGAGAATGGAACGCATTTTACTGTATCACAAACACCACAGGAACACACAGAGACGGAACACTATCACCCTTTATTGATTACTGATAAGCTGGCTGTTCAGTGATAACTAAGTTCATTCTGTAAACCTCAAGAAAGGGCAAGTGAAGGTTGAAGTAGTGAGCCAGTTCTCATGTCATGTATTGTAGGCCTTTGGTAGTTGTTGGCTGCCGCTTCTGATGATGAAGACCCGACGCCAGGCTCTTCCAACGAAGAGGTTAGAGGGGCGGAGGACGAAGAATGACAGTGACAATGCTGTTCTCTGAAGCTTGACGAGTATGCTGATGTTGAGGCCCTCCCAGGAATCTCATAGTAGTGTCGGCGGTACTAAGCCTTCCCTTAGGCTATTACAAGCTCTTCAGTAGCCAAAAGCATATTTAACAGGTAGGCCGCTTTGGCTCCATCTTTTGCCTCCTATACTCCAGCTAAGTCGCGCTCATAGAGAGTAGTGTGGTCGTGTGGAACAGCTTTAAGGCAGCGATGACTGGCAGAGGGCCGGGTAGGCTGTCCACTTATGGTAGTGTACCCTTAGGGTACCCCTGTAAATCAGAATTCACAACGTCCTGGTCACAACCGCCTGCCGGAGGGACTCGCATCTACCGGCCTGGAGACCCTCGGCAAAGGGCATGGGTCCATAACCTTGGACTCTGGTGCTTGCTAGGTGCCACCTTCTTCCTCTGGCACTGGACTTCCTGTAGCGGCCCACGTGAAGAGACAGAGATTGTAAATGAAAGGTTAAATCCCCTTCTTATGGTCAAGGCCTCTCATCAGGTGCGCCAGGAAGGGCCAGAATTGAAAGGAAATCGAGCTTGGGTCAAAGACCCTCCGGTGGCGCTAGAGCACTGCCAATCATCTTTCTTTATGACATACGGCATGACTAAGCAATGCATGGAGGCTCTGCCCTATGATGACGCCAAGGCGAAGAGCACAATATCTTCGCTCGAAGCCATGGTAACCCACCTTTGGTCACTAACATTTCGGCTGATACAACGGTGCACTAACTCTGTTCATGACTTTAGATCCCTTCATATGCCTTTACGGGATGGGTGGAGAAAGAAGTAGAGTTTTCACCGAGCACTACTCTACCAGCCGCCTCCATACTCCAGAAGCTCGCCGAGTTGAAGGCTCACCAACACTTCCGCTCAGACTCTCACTTCCAGCAAGCTTTAGCTGAAGTTTTCATTCCGTTGGCAGACGCACACACTGCCTATCTAAAGCCTAGTCGGTATGCGCCTCTGCTGTTTCTTCAACCCCTGCGATTCAGGCACGTCCAAGGCAACCGATTTAGCGGTCAAAATGCAACGAGCAGCAGGATGAAGATTATTGCACTAGGATTTAATCATCTTGATGTTCAGCAGTACACGGCCTTATACGGAACGAATCCATTCAATGAGAAAGACCTCTCAAATTGGGAAGTCACACACATTGATGGCGTTGATGCTATCGAACACCTTCGGTTATTTGCGTTGGCCACAGTAGGCTTGGTGAAGGACACGAGTGGGCGGTTCAACCTCGCTGTCGAAGGCAGTGGACAATCTGGCCGAGGGTGGTTTCTTTGCCGCAGCCAGCGACATTATGGCGTTCCCCTCTCTGAATCGATCCAATATCGCTTCCAGAATCCCGAGAACGTAAGTGATGTTGT
The DNA here is from genome assembly GCA_900088475.1 of Hyphochytrium catenoides. Classification (NCBI taxonomy): domain Eukaryota; class Hyphochytriomycetes; order Hyphochytriales; family Hyphochytriaceae; genus Hyphochytrium; species Hyphochytrium catenoides. The sequence goes on from FLMG01002456.1 coordinate 45,603, forward strand.
GGAGCTGTCCATCAAATGGATAGGTGTGAATTTGACTGCTAAAGCTGAAGACAACAGCTCCTCCAACAGCCACACTCGAAGTGCCGCAGTCACCGATCAGATATATCGTAGAAGCCATCGCGGGACTTGGAACCCTCAGCATAACCTGATCAGCTTGATAGAGGGTGATGTGGCTGCATTAGAGGGGTCGCTGCATTCAGAGGAGGTTACTTTTGATGCAACTCTTCTGGAAACCAAGGACCGAGTCGGAACCCTTACGGTCAAGAGCTTTAGTCCTATCAACACCTCAGCAGTCATGGACTATTCTACCTGGCTTGACAACTATGCCGACTCTGTGATGGACGCACTTGAGACTTTTAGGGCCAAAAAGGGACGATACTTGGTACTCGATCTAAGGTCCAACGGAGGAGGAGATATCTGGTAAGATAAAGCTATCTGGCTCAATCACCCGCTGCATTTCTCTTGCCATTCGTATGCCACCATATACTGTACTTGCCGTTCCCGTCGTGTTCTGCTTTTCTTCTATACTTCTGATCCTTTTGCACTTCCCTTCCTATTCTCTCTGAGCCCTCCCCGTGCCCACTGCTATTACTCCGTAGCCTACCTTCTCCCTTACCAGCCTAAAGAAACTTCAGTGTAGAGTTCTGTTTAACTTTGCGCGGTGCACTTGCGTGACCTGCGACTTCCTACTATGTGCACACAGCCTTGGGTATGCCCTAGCACGCTACCTCTTTCCAAATGTGTCAATTCAAACGGGTCTTAGCGAGGGGTCGGGCCCGCACCAGCATGCACGCTATCACATTAAACAGAGCCCCCTCCTTGTAGCTCTGGCACAACAAGGGGCTCTAGCAGCCCGTAAGGCCGCCGGACGCGTAAAGCGTACTCAGTGGGACCCATCTGCGTGGTTTAGGTAAACACCTTGTAATGGGTACTCATAATCTTAGCTGGTGGTCTAATCAATGTGTAATTAGCGCTGAGGACTCCCAACAGTTCGTCGACGAGGGCTGGATGCTAAGTGGTCAAAGGATTCTTCCCAGCGACACTCCATGGTCTCGAGGCTTGCGTTTCGGTTGCGCCCAATACTCTTCGCACTTTGAAGCCCCTGGGGTTGCTTGGACAGGTCTACCCCCTGAGCAGATTATCCTTCTGTCAGATGGCTTGTGTGGCTCGACTTGTGCCGTCTTTTCAAGTTTTGTGCAACACCACAAGCTCGCCAAGCTTGTCGTCGTCGGTGGTGTTGAATCTGCCACCGGACAACAGGTATGTGGGGAAAGACCTTTTGCGGCAAGATAAATGGATGGGATTAACGTGCCCCATGATCTCGCAGTTTTGGGGCTTTCCTGGGGGTGAAGTGTACCGACTATCAACCCTTCTGCATGATGCAAAGCTGCTTGAGCTGGAAGAGAAGGTGCTCATGCCTAAGCCTTTACCGGACGGTGCGGATTTCTCCTTTACCCTTGCGGCCATTTACCCCTGGGGCGAACCTCAGAGCGTTGTCCCTCTAGAGTTTAGGTACAGTACGACTCAAGCTTATTCGTTATCGGTTTGACCTCATCCTCTCTGGACCTTACTGCAAGTCTTTCGAGCGCTTAGCTCAAGCCCCTCAGCGACCTACGTGCCACAGCTCATTCTGTGACCAACCCTCGCTGTTGCTCACAGTCCCTTTTTGGTTGTATTCTAATGGGTATCATCTGCAGGTTTTCCCCAGCAGACTATCAGGTACAGTATGCCTCAAAAATTGAGAGCTTAGTCGCAGAAGTTGTGACCATAGTCAAGAGTACAATGACGGGCTAGCGCTCCTGCCTGCGCTGAAATGTTGGTTGGGCATAATAACCGAAGCAGAGCGTAAATATTGGAACAGCAATTCTCAGCAAGTCGAGGTTGCAGCACACTCCCTGTACGGTGTGCCTCTGATGTCTGCTCTCCTCCTTTCTGCAAACCATTAGGTGGCCATTCGGCCCATCATCGATCAACTATCCCTTTTGCTATTCTAATTCATTGAGAGCAAGAGGGAAAACTGCAAGACAATCTTCATCTGACCTTTCATGCTTTTCATTGAGCTGGAGGCTCAACTGCAGCTGAGGGGCCAAAAACGGATCGTTCTCCACAATAGTTATTGGGATTCAAGAGGAAGGAGCCGTTTAGGAGAGAAATGTGAAGACTAAGAGATCTCCACTGTGGTATTACCACGACAGGGGACGTTTTGATAGTGTCATACATACTGTTAGGAAGAAAGTACAAGAACCGCAAGCTGCAAGCTCGCGTATTACTACGGCCATGTGACTAATGGATTTACTAGGACTTCTGTGCGACAATTATCGGAAGGAATACCTCACCTCATAACGGTTATATAGTGCCTATACGAACAAGACTAGGTAGGATAGATAAGGTGAACAAGCTCATAATCTGAGCGCTGGTGTTATACGTCAACCTTAGGACGAAAAAGTGTTTTGTCTTGACAGTTCATGGGCCTTGCAGAGAAAAGACAGCACACAGACGTTGGGCTTAGTAATACGATTCTAGATGTCTGTGGCTGGGATCTGCAGCTTAAGCTGTAATAGTGCTGATGAGGATCCCATAATTAACGGGTAGGGTAGGATCATTCTTCGTTTTCAGTAGTAAAACCATTTTTTGATAGAGAGCAAGGAAGAAGAGTGAGAGACAGGGGAGGGGAGGTACAGTCAGGGGAGACAGAGTAATGAGATATATATACCGATAGCTATGGGAATGCACTAAATGGGAGAGAGTCAGAGCGAGCATGAGATCATGTATGAGAGAGACAGAGTGAACATGCAAGAACATCCTGTTGCAAGAAGGGGAAGTATGGCGCTGTGATGATGATGGTCTTGTCTTAGACTGGTTACGGCAGCATCTGCATCATCAGCTTTGCAAAGCACCGGATCCCTTTATACCTCTACCTTCCAAATAAGGTTGATGAGACTACATTGAGACTCTCTCTGAGCCAGGTCCAGTTTCTCCACACCATTGCCATGCTCTACTCTCGATGGTGATTGCCACCTTGAGAGGTGAAGTGCTAGAATAGCAACAAGTTGGCTTTCCAAAGAGACATTACTGAAGACAAGGCCACCACGATCGACGTGGGCCGTCAGATAAGAGGTCTGAAACGCTACTCCTCGAGATGAGCATTTGAGGCCAACTGAATACGCCTATGTTCTCAGCACGGCAGATGATGTTAGAAGCAGGCGGATAAGACCGCTGTCGATCACAGGCAGGGAGAATCCGATTTAGACCGTGCCATTCCCTCCTGTAGGAATCCTCGGAGAATGGCAGTCTCAGCTGGGTGCTTCTGGCTCTATTTTTTTGCCTTCGCGACTATTGGGATCCAAGTATGGCCGGTGACGGCGGAGCTCCTAGTAGAGCTCAAGCCGCTTCATGCACTCCGGCGCCTTCAATCCTCCGTCGTGGGCACGCCTATGGTCCCGTTACCTGCGCCTTCAAACTCTACCGCAAGCGGTCCTTCTCAGACGCCAGCGCTTGACAGCAGTAAGTCGGTCGTGTCAGGGATTGGCCATGAGCTATAACCATAATGATGGTAACAGAGTATCGTACGAAGAATGGGCAGAGGGAAAGAAGAGGAGAAATGGGTGCTGCTTCCGATACCGCACGAGGCCAAGGCTAACAAACACTTCTCGTACCCGCTCTAGACGTCGCGATATATATTTATGTCTTCTTTGGCGGCATGTGCGGCGTCGGCACCCTAGCACTGCTGGGTTACTGTTATCATCAACGGCGACTACGTCGCTTCGTAGACAGTGACAACCTTAACAACAATATGCAGCGCTACACCCTGGTGGATAGGTATTCCCAACGAACAGAGTTCAACCATCGTATATCGCTTACTATTCCCTTTCGCCGATTCAGTTTCTTGGATGCAGGCTTGGCCGAGTGGATGTGCTCTATCTGCTATCATGAAAATCACCCAGCTAAAAAAGAATGTGTCATGTGCGGTGCTCCGCAAGGTCTGATTGACATGTTTCTTCGCCCTCAAGACTCTGTATCACCTCCCGCAAATCCGTCGGGATCTCTGATCTCTGCTACCATGCCCTAACAACTGACACTGTTTACTTGCAGTGATAACGGAGAATTCTGCCACTGACCAGAATCGCAACCGTCAGACTTCCGGGCGACTTGATCGCCAGATTTCGGGTCTCTTCGAAGGCTCCGGAGCTGGAGCTACTCAAATCTCCTCTGCTGCAGCGAACGGGGTGGACATGGCTGCGAGGCAAAGGTCGCTGCACGTCCGGAGGCTAAATATGCACACGTTGACGCAGAGGCAGAGAGGGGCTCGGCGTAGAACTATCTGGAGGCGAGTAGCAGCAGATGATGGGCAACTGCGATGGGTAGGACTCTCGACTCCGCTACACTCCTCCTCTTTATCTTCACACTCAAAAGCTCATAAGGGTGGTGCTAGGTCCGCTTCGAGCCTGGTCCTACATCTAGGGTGAGTGTGCTGCAGGGAAGTGGGTCCACAGAGCCCACAGGCGATTACGTTAGTGCGGATAGCCCAAGTAGTCGAGGAGAGTCAAACGCTACAAACGGCGATACTAGTAAAAGAAAAGATCTAAAGCGGGGCGCATCTCAAGACTTCACTTCCCAAGGCATGCAAGTGTCAGTGGGCTTTGTTCGGCAGGTTGATGAGAAAGGAAATGTGAACTGGGTAACTGCAGGTAACACCATCAGACATCGTTTTGTGATCATTTCTGTCTTTGTATCTCCTAGTACGTCGGATCTGTCCGTCATGCACTTGCCGCATTTTGTAGCCACATAATTTACTGAGTCATGACATACATCTTTTGACTCAGACCAAGTTAAGGTGGGAGAAATCGTCCAGCTTGAAGACGATGAAGTGCCACCGCATCGGGCCATTGTTGATGTGGAAGAGATTATGGCTAAGCCTTTCAGAACAAAGCTTCGCTGGTTCCTTGAAGAGTTAGAGCACGTCGGCGTTCCTTGGGAGGAGGGGCATTTACTTCTTAGTAAGTGCCAAAGAATATTCGACTAGATGAGGCCTAGTTTGACCCTTTCGTCTCCCTCCCACAGAGATCAGGAGGGAAGCTGTCTTGCAGGAGAGTATGCACCTGCTAATGCTCGTACCAGCTTCAGATCTGCGACAAAGACTAAGGATAGAATTTATTGACGAGCCTGGGCTTGACGCCGGAGGCTTAATGAGGTTGGCCTTTGTCTACTCCGTCTCAACCTATCGACGGTACCTGACGACGTATCTATGTATGCAGGGAATGGTTCCTTCTGCTCTGTAATCAACTTTTTGACGAGAGTTTAGGCCTGTTTCAGCGGACTGAAGCGGAAAACGTTGGGTATTACATCAACCCGGCTTCGGGTGCTGTCTGCGCTGACCACCTGAAGTACTTCCAATTTGTCGGACGCCTTATAGCGAAGGCCCTCTTGGAAGGGCAGGTATTCACTGCACATTTCGCGCTTCCTCTGTTCAAGGTAGGTCCTTCAACTTGCAATATGAGCCCGTGCGATCAATCGGCGATTAATGCGACTCCAAAGCATCTCTTAGGGGTTCCCATCTCCTTCTCGGACCTGGAGTTTCTGGATGAGGAGCTCTACCGGAATTGTATGTACATAGCCGACAACGAAGGCGTAGAGTCCTTATCACTAGATTTTAGCGTGGTAAGTTGTTGAACACCTGCCGCAAACCTCCATTATGTTTCTTTCCAAGCCCGCTTGCTCATGGAGCATCTCTTGATCAAAGTGGCTTTGGCCCGTTATGCCCTACCCTTTGTGTAAGGCTGTTCACTGACTTCGTCCCTGATCTGAACTTTGTCCAGCAACGCCTTGATGCTCCAGGAGTGGTAACAACTATTGACTTGAAGCCGGATGGACGGAACATCGAAGTGACGGACGAGAACAAGTTTGAGTATCTGAACCTCTTGCTGAAATACCGTATGCTGGATAGCATCAACGACCAAGTGTCGGCCCTTATCAAGGGTCTCTATGAGGTGCTTCCGCAGAGTTTACTAGTCGTCTTCGACTACCAAGAGCTAGAGTTATTACTTTGCGGTAGGTTCGAGACCTGTTAGTGACGCGGCTATATCCTTCTAGCTTCTTCTTTTGCCAATCACTTGTGGTCAGGTTAAACCTCTCCAGCGTTAGGCCTTTCATGTTGCAATGCGACTCACATTAATCTTTCTCTTCAGGCGTACCCGAGATTGATGTGGACGATTGGGAGGCTCATACAGATGTCAAATATCGCGATATGGACAAAGGGACTAAGCAGGAGAAAAGGGTGGTCAAGTGGTTCTGGGAGGTCCTCCGCTCCTGGAGTCAGCCAGAGCGTGCTAAACTTCTACAATTCGTTACTGGTGCGTTGAGTGCCGTTAAATGCTCCTATCTTGATCTCTGTTTCTGCGTCCTCCGGTTGCTGAACTAAGACATACCTCATTCCCTATACGGGGCTCGCACTGTCTTTTCTGATCTCGCTTGCCTCCTGTCAATCTCCTCTTCATCTCTCGCACCTTTTCTCTGACGCCCAAGGGGTCACCCTGTTGTTGTACAATCACATGCTTCTGCCGCATCTCTCCTCGGTCCTTTGGACACCTCATGTCTCCAAGTTCCGTTTTCCCATTGCCTACCTTACTTCCCAACTGAGTGCTTGAAATACACTTCAGCTCTTTCGTAGTCCTCATTGTGTCTCAGCCGGGAGTTTTGCTAATTGTCCTACATGCGTGGCAGGTACTTCACGTGTACCCATCGAGGGCTTCAAGGCATTAGTTAGTAATGACGGCAGGATTAGGCGGTTCAACCTTCACGTGGTGCCCAAGGGTATTCCTCCAGCAGGCCTGTTCCCGAAGGCTCACACGTGCTTCAACCGGCTAGATGTTCCTCTCTACGACTCCAAGGAAGACCTGGAGACTTATCTATCACTTGTCGTAAATATGGAGATCACGGGGTTCTCTATGCAGTGAGGTTGTCACATTCGTAAAGGGGTTCAGCCCCATATCTTCCTGTCTTTTCTTATATCTATCTCCTACTATTTATTTGTTAATACATCGATGTACCCTAGTTCGCCTCAATGGCCTCGCTTATAGCCGTACGGCCTGGTGATATTTCTTGTATTTGTATGGGGGTTGCAAGGGTTGAGCCAGGGAATTCGGCCGGGTTTGAGACCTAGCTCCAGTCCTCGATTGCCCAGATACAATGCCAGGCTGGTGCTTTGTAGTAGGTCATCAGCAAGGTCATCAGTGTGAAAAGCCCTTCTACCAGGCCAAGCACAATATTATGAAAAAGAGGGCCCGACTAGTTCCCCATCAATGCACGTCCTCCTGATAAAAGTATGGGAGGTCTTGTTGAGGGCAATGGCAGTGTAAGATGGTAGAGCTTCCTCATCTCCATTAGCTGCTATCAAAGTCAGGAAGATCTCTTTTGCCTCTCTGTCTCGATCACCTTCAACCTCCACCGGGACGATTAGTAATGAAAGGGGCTATATACGGAATATGGTGAGAAGTGGAAGACCCTGTGCTGTGGTTGTTCGGCACTAGGGCTGCGGGGGTTACAGACCTCCTTCCGCCAGTGTCTGAAAGGTAACGCCCAACCGACACCGCGTTGGTTCTCTCTCTCTCTCTCTCTCTCTCTCTCTCTCTCTCTCTCNNNCTCTCTCCTCTCGCTCTCTCCCTCTCCCTCCATTCCTGTCTCTCTCTCTGTTTGCTCTCTCCCTCTATACTTTTCTCTCCATCGGTTCTTTTTCTGTCTTTTCCTCAAAAACGCCTTCTCCTACGCACGTTAGGAATCTTTCTCTCATCTTCTGCCACCCTGATCTCACCAATGAAGCAAGATTAGGTTATATCTGCCTTTCGTCTAACGTCCCCGGATTGTAAAGCGAAAGCACCCACCTCCAGGCACTGAGAACAACCTATGAAGCATAGGACGGAGTCGCCAGACAGAACATCGGTGCTGATCTCTGCACGGCGTTTGGACCAAGCGCTACGTACAACCTATTCCCAATTCGGTTGACGAGCCGCTCAACTTTGCGCGTGTGGTCCTGAAAAACAGAGACCGGCAATCGAGTTGTGAAGATATCAAGATAAGCAAGAGATGTCAGATCCCACCAAGCCAACCGAGTCCCCTGGGCATGAGGCGAGTCAGAGCAGAATCCCAGAGCTGACAATGCCTCCTACCCAAGCATTGGAAGGCTTACCAGGCAGTGCTAGGTCGATCAGCACAGCTGAAATGGAAGCACTCACTCCAGTGGAGGTGAAGTCAGCACGCGGAAGAGTTATGCGGCGGAAGAGTCAAGTGGAGCAGGCTGTGGTGTTGCATCGTGATGAGAGCGACTTCCTCCTCAAGCAACTTGAGGCAGATATCACGCATGAACCGAATAGGCTGGAGGTGAGTGGTCAGATGACAGAAAAGGCGGGAGGGGAAGGCGAAGCTGCCGCTTGAGTTGACGCTGCTCATAGACCAGCACGAAGAGATACGAGCAACTACTGTGTGCAGGGCACAGGGGTGGATGTAGGTAGGGAGTAGTGAGACTTAACGCTCGAATTTCGTTAAGAGACTACATTAGCGGTATAGGCAAGACGAGGTTGTCAACCTTTGACCGTCAGGGTGACCCTTTATACGACTCTTGCCTTACTTTAGGCAGACAAGTCTCTACTGGATGCTCTCAAAGGGGCCGTGTTCGTGGGGCATACCAAGACCGACATGGACTCCATTGGCTCAGCCATCGCCTGTGCTTTACTCTTCGACGGGACGGCCGCCAGGGCCAGCGATATAAACAGCGAGACGGAGTTTGTTCTCAATCACTTTAAAGCGGAGCTTCCTCCGCCTTTTAAGGTCCGTCAGCTCATCACCTTTGAGCACTTATGTTGTCGGCTACGTTCTTTCTGGTCTTCATCCACAATCTCTCAATGCTTTCACTTGATCTAATTAAACGCTCGCTGGGCCTTTCTGTGTTCTATGCCGTACATCGGGATCTCATGGAGCCTAGAAAATTTGGGCTCGTTCGGCCATTGACTCCTTGGCAACTATTTGCTCTTGCTCTAGTCCTCGACCTCGTCCTCGTCCTCTTGGAGGATAGCTTCCTTCTCCTACCTCATTGACCCCTATCTGTGGCCCAGGAGTTCCAGAATTGTTCGAAAGTCGTCCTGGTGGATCACAATCAGAGGAGTCAGATGGCCGAGGGGGTTGATATGAAGAAGATTGTGGGCATTATTGATCATCACGCACTCCAGGTAAGCTCAGATTGTTGATACTCGAACTGTTGGAGTGACAAGCGAAGATAGAAGTAGAGAAGGGATTGGAGGCATAGAAATGGAGATGAAGAAGGCAACATCATATGTTCAACAAGCCTTGTACTACGGAATAATATCGGAGACTGTAGGTACTATTAAAAGGAACAGAATGATGGAAAGGACTCTGGGGGGTTCCAAGCTGAGAGACCAGACCAGTGGCCCAGTGTCCTGTTGACCGCAGGCTGTCTTACAGCTACCTAACGCCTCTAACTACTTGATTGTTGCCTCGCCGTATGTTAGAGCGGCACCGTGGTGACTGATCACCCTATCTACATCGACATTCGTCCTTGGGGCTCGGCGTGCTCCATCGTGGCTCATCTTTTCCTTACTCTTAGGAAAAAGATTTCCCCAACGGTGGCAGGCCTTCTCCTAGGGGGTATCTTATCAGACACCCTCGCATTGCGGTCTCCGACCACCAGAGAGGTGAGGGACTGCGATACGCGTTCACGTCAGAGTCTTTTGCTCTCCCAATTTTACTGATTTGGTGGGAGGTCTCTCCGTTCTTTTCCTGGGCTGCCTTAAGGACGAAGATCCCACACTTGGTAGCTGAAAGTGAACTAGCTGTCGCATCTCTTTCTCCCCAGTCAACTTGAAGCTACCGCCTCCAGGGAAGAGTTGATGTTTCTCTTTCTGCCTATCCTTCCACTCTCTCACTCCAGGTGGACCGCCTTAATGTCGCCATGCTCTCTAAGCTGGCCGGAGTGCATGACTGCGACCAATTGGCGCGGGACATGTTCAAGGCCAAGTCCAAGAATTTCCTCTCAATGTCTGCCTACGCAGTCTGCACCGGTGATCAGAAGGTAACGTCATAATCCCGCCAATCACCGATCACCTTTTCCATTCCGGGGGCTCTAGGTCTTGCTTTCCTCCTTCGACCGTTTTGGACCCTGTCTGACACCAGACATGCAACTTCGCTTTTTAGGTATTCAAGTTTGAGGGTCCTGGTAAGCAGGAGTTTAGCGTTGGCTTTGGCGTCGTCGAGACGACGGACCTGGATGGGCTTATGACAAGGAAGGAGGAACTTAGGGAGGAACTCCGACATGTGAGGGTGGAACAGAAAACTGAGGTAACGTCAATGTCGTCAGCTAGCTTCATGCTCGATGGGCGGGCAACAACGTAGTCTTTTAGGCGCTAGTCTATTGTCCTTGGACAAACCAAATGTATCTGGCACATGATAACCTTCTCAAGTTTGGGCTTGAGCTACCTTCCTGCATTCTTTTCTGTTGTCTGATGCACGTGGGATTGATAACCCTGGCATTCACATAACCTTTCTGTCTCTCCTGTCCTCTGCAGTTTTCCTTCCTAGCACTGGTGGACGTCGTCAGCTTGCAGGCCAAGTTGCTCCTATGCGGTCCTGCGGAAGCAATTCTTGCAGAGAAAGCTTTCAAGGGAGACATGCTGGAAGACGGCGTCATGGCATTAGGTAAAGAGCTCAGCTAGAATCTAACATGAGATGGGGATAGAACTTCCCTAGAAACAAGAACCCACTTTTCGTCTGCCACTCTTCAGGCAACCGAGTAAGCCGCAAGTTGGACTATATTCCGCCTATTTCGGATGTACTCTCTTCCGCCTCTTTCAGTCATTCTCCTGAGGACCTGAGACAAATGGGACGACCTTCAGAGGAGACCGAGCTGTTCGTTCCCAAGGGCGCTTGTTGCGCTAAGTTGGAGCGGAGAAAGAGCTCGAGGCTTGGCCTGCCAGTAGGTGAGGCCGCTCATGGCTGCACCCCTCCATCCTGCTCTACGGAGAAGACACAGTCTAGGCAGAGCCTAACGGGTATCGCTCTCCGCTCATGATAAGGGAAAAATTTGAGATTTGTACCAGTTCTATTGACTTTACTGGGCAACTATCTGCCCTGCCGTGCTTGGGCTCTATGATGAATAACCCAATGTCCAATGCTGATTAGTATTTATGTTCGCCAACTCAAATCGCCAGATATACCACTAACTATAGTACTTTCGTAAACGGCCTCAACTGGAGGCGCAGTCACTGAGTAAGTGGTCGTGGGGCCGGAGATTTTTGTATTGACAGACAGACGTGTAAAACCAAAATCACTTCGGTTGTCTGATCTGAATCTTTAGCAGATGTGGTGGGTTGAGATGGTCTCACAATCTCTGTGAGGTGTTACCACTGCTGTCCGGACACCAATCATAAATAATTTCAGCCGGCCTCCAGTTGAGACGCTTTGGTGTGACAGTTGAGTCCACTCCCTGTGCACATAATTGTTAAGGCAGCCTCCCCTCCTTAGTCTTGAAAGGAACCATCAAGAAAGTCTTCAAAGGTTCGATAGTAGAAACTACACATCGGTCCGCTCCAAGGGCTCTTGTAACAGTCCCTCAGGATAGTTAGGGACGGAAGGCAGCCAGCTCTTGAGGATAGAGAACTGCTGAACCTTGGCAGACTCCATACGTTTAGCGCGTGCAAGATCAGAGGCCCTGGAAACGGGAAAATATTATGAAATAACAACATAAGGAATTGTAAGAACCTTCCTTATCTCTGTCAGGAAAGGATGAAGAGACTGGATGGTGGAGAAAGATTAGCGGTATTGCAGTATAAGAAACTCACCTTCGCTTGACCTTCGTTGGACTTAGTCCAAGAATAATCTCTTTCCGTCTCTTCTCTGCTTCCACCTTCTCCTCCTCTTCTTCTCTTCCTTCTCTTGTTTGCAGCTCTTTGAGAATCATAATGGCTGCAGCTTTGTCTAAGACATGGTTGTACTCGGAGCACGAAGGATCAATGACGCAGCAAAGACATCCATGGGAGCACTCACAGCCCAGTATGGTGCGAGCTACCACTTCAAATATCTGTAAGAAGAATATAAAGGGGGAAGTAAGTGGGTGCAGCAAGGCCCATCTACATATGGAATAGCTTTCCAAGAGGACCAGATACTTGCCCAGACGAAAAAAAAGTGAGACAGAATGCCGAGATCAATGATATGCAGTTCTTAGACCTGTTAAGTCAATGGAGAACCCACCTCTCCGGCCCGCTGGTAAATCGCCTCAGCAAGACCAACTCCACCAGAAACTTTATCAGCTACCATAATGCGGTGGCGGTTTCTAGAGGTAAGCCGTCAGTTCTACCTAGGTTTCTGCGACTACTATCGCTGTGGCAATACGGTCTCTTGCACCGCAGACTTTGCTAATTACTCTTGTACGTTGCATAAAGCACTACCGTCCCACGCCTTTCCCGTAATACTCCAAATCTCTTGATCCCTTCCCATTGTTTCTCTTCTGATGCCTTACCCCATTTTTTGGCGCTTCTCAGCTACATGCTCAGTCTGGAGGTCACCCTTGTCGCATTTGATAATTAGAGGTAACATGCAAACTAAGCAATGCGCTATAGCATGTACTCCGCCATAGAAGTCCAGGCCAGCTGCATCAACCATGACCTGGAGAGAGACAAGTGCCAGGGTTAAGGAGACTAAAAGCTATCCCAAAGCCCTCGGACTTCGCGTCAAATTATAGCAGAAATACTATCATACTTAATAACATTTCTCTAATCACATCGGTGGTCTTGAACATTCTTCAGCCTATATTCACTGACCTGCACCTCGAGTGGAATGTTAATCCAAAACGCAGTTGTCAGATACTCCAGAGGCGGCAGGGTCACTTCACAGAACTCGAACACTTTTCCTGAGATCTTCCAGACCTTCTTGTATCCATAGATGTTGGTTAAGACCTGATGCGTTCAAGATTAGAGACTCGAGTTCGAAGACTTATGTTTAAGAGTTACGATGATACCCACTCACTCATGCTTACTAGACGGAATCGATTGGGACGAAGGCTGAGGGAGGTCAACAGTAACATTCAAGGTGCGAGACCTTGAGGAGCAACAAAAGAACTGTCCCTTGTGACCGGAAACATAGCAGGCAACAACGGGGTATATAGCGAGAAGAGGAAGTGATATTTCCATGAATCATATCTGCTGCGTTGCTAAACAAAGACCGCCATGGAGAGAGAAGTATAGCAGCTAGTATAGCAGCTGGTTTTAATCCGGGCACCCCCTCACCTGCACCGCTCCATGGTTGTACCTTCCACCTTTTTTGCCTTCGAAGGTCTTTAGGATATTTACATCAGTGATGTCCTGACAGGAGGTGAAGTACTTCAACCGTACTGGCCTAGCATGAGCCTTGTAGTCTTGGAGGTCGAGATGTTGAATTAAATACTGTCGCCCCTATTGTAATAACGCGCGGTGAGCTTGCGCCAGAACGCACTACCTAGGTAAATGTCAGAGACTTCCAAGACTGAACCTCTTCGGACCAGGTCCTGAAGTTCATGTGTTATTCTAGAAGTATAGAATGGGACGTGATGGTCGACCTGATGCAAGTGCACGGCACCCTGGAAGAGACAGAAAAATGCACGACTGTACTCCACATAATCAATAACTTGGTTGGTGCTGTCATCTATCACCTGCAAGACATCAGAGTCATCTTTCCAACGACATCACGAAACGTATGAAGCTGGTGGCTGGTCAGCAATGAGCCCGAATATACAAAATGCATCAAGGCACGTGATAGTCAACATGCGGCAGAGTCGCCATAGGAAAGGACTGTAGCAGTGGCCGGGAGCGCCTACCTCGAAAGTCACGGGATCGATAACTCGCAAGCTTATCAAAGATGCAGGATTCTTCACAACCGGATGGGTTGTCCACCCGAAAGCATCTCCCTTCACTTTGCCTATATGACAATTCAATAAGGTGGTGGAAAATAAGGACAGCTATTACAACCCTTATGGCAGGTAGGGATGTGTATATGAGTCTAATGCCGAAGAAGCGCTGAGCAACAAAAGCCAGCGTTGCCGCGAGTATCACCTGCAGGCATCAGCTTCCCCTGCGCAAATAAATCGCCTATCAAAAGACGGGCAGCATTATCTTCTGGAGTGCTCTGAAACAGCCACCTACACATCAGAGGTCAATATAAGTCCCAGAGCAACCCTCCTTCCCTAGGGACATCGCATAAGTTTGCTTTCACCTCCACATCATCGGCATCACTTTACCTACTTCTGTGACGTACCTGTCTAGCCCTCTAATCAGAGGCTGGTTCTCGGCAAAGAGGGGCAGCTCCTCTGCTGCGCAAAGCAAATGTTGCATCATCACTGTCCACATACGGTCCGCGTTAACTTCGTGGGGGTAAAATTTAGAAGAGTAGCTATACATCAAAAAATGAATTGTGGATGAACTAAGAGCAATGTAAATGCCCACCATGCGTGTTGGAAGGATCCACCACAGCGGCTTCCGCCTCTTTATCAAATAGGAGGCGAGGATTTTTGGCGAAGAACTGGTCCAAAGGAGCATCGAACAAAACCATAAAGGAGAGAGAGTCCTGAGAAAGGAATACGGATGTTGTGAGTGAATGATCTCTCAGGACGAATGAGAGGAACATTATGCAGACTCAAGCGGCAAAGGCCAAGACAAGACAGAAGAACTTGCCAAAGAACTTATGTTGGCGCTCTTAGGGTCAGTCACGTATCTTTTGTGCTTCGGCTTTAAAGTGCATATACTTTCCCCTTCCTACCTACCTTTGTTCCTCTCCCAGCTCTTCCGGCTTGCTGCCATAATGAGGCAATCGATCCTGGAAAGCCAAGCTGAATGGTAGCATCCAGAGAGCCCAAGTCGACCCCAAGTTCCAAGGCGCAGGTGGCTGTTACAGCCAACAAGCGACCGGCAAAGAGATCACGTTCGATGGTACGACGATCACTCTTCCGAATAAGTCAGTAAGGAGACAGTTGTACAGATCGAAAGGTTGAAGAATAAAAGCAGGATAGCCAGATATTAATCTGGCAAGCAGAAACAAAAGCAGAATGAGAAGGGAGAACAATCAACTATGTCGTGGAAGAGCATTCTATTGCTGTACAATGTGCGATAAAGTACAAGCGACTCAGCTGAGACACTTACCTTGGTATAACCACCGCGATACCCCTTGACTAGTGGACAGAGCTCGGGCGAATCTTTCTTTAGCTTCTCTAAAGTGTAATCAAGCACCAGCTCTGAGCACTTTCTAATATCGGCAGTAGCAAAGGAGTAAAGAGATTTCAGAGAATGCTCATATTGTACAGGAATAATCACCACTGCAATTGCCACCAATAGAATTGGAAAGGTATGGCAATTACAATAGAAGTGAAAGGCAGCGGTGGACCCGACCTCATCCTTACCTTGACTTGCAGAATGCTAAAGTCTTCATTCTCATCTTCACCAGCTCCGCTAGGAGGCCGGCAGTTTCCACAAAGGGACTCAAACGCAGTCGAGGGGCAGCGACTCTTACCAACTTCCCTCCCCTCTCGATCACATGAGCAAGGCGCATTTCTCTTTTTGTTGGTTCTAGGAGTCTCGATTCGCACTGTAAGGATGACGAGTAAAGAGTTTTGCAACTTGAGCATGAGTCCTCAAGCATCAATGGGGATATCATGAACCTCAACTGCTGCATCGCCCGTATCTTCTGAGTCTCCTGGTCCTGCACTTTCCTTTGTGTTTTTGCCTTAGCATTTGAACTCGGACGACAAGCAAGCTTTCCTAGACGTACCGTCCTAGCACCCCTTTGAAAGTGCCTGCTTGAGGAAGAATGCACGACATCGCCAAATGTCGACTGCCCTGCCTTCTCTTGTCTAGTAGCAGCTGCCTCAGAGCTTTCTGTCCTAAGGCCATGGGAGGTATAAGTGTCTCTGCAACTATCTTGGTTTCCGTCGCTTTCTATCAGCTCAGCCAAGTAGGGTAGTGCTCCTTCTTCCGTTATGGAGGAAAAGGCAGCAAGCTCCTTGGTCAGCGCCATCTCCTGTTCCTTTTTCTTCTCGGGCGGATTCCAAAGGATGAAATGCTTTGCCAAAGCTCTATTAGATTTGCTTCTGAACTTAAGCAGGAGTCAAAGAGAGGATCAGGATTGCGACGCACCTTAGTTCCACAGGGGGAATAGTCCTTTGTTATGACGCATAACTTCCTTGGCGTTATGACCTCAGGACTAGATGTAGAGCTCCTCAGTGGCCCGTTTTCCTTTTTGAGTAAGTCTATGTTCTTATTCTCCTCCTCTCCATCGAAACATATAGAGCTTATCGCTGCGGGCAATAGTTGCTGAAAGTGCTGAGCAGGGTTGGATATGGTGGCAGAGCAAGAGATAAATTGGGGTGAGGAGCCGTATACGGCGCAGAGACGGACCAAGCGTCGAAGGACGCAGCTAACGTGAGCGCCAAACGCGCCTGATCAGAAGAGCAGGGACATGCTGTAAGACGGAGGTCACATTTTGACAAGTGTTGAGGACAGACGCTAAAATGGACTTGGTCGCAGGGAGTACCGAAGGGAATGTGGAGCATGAACAGTCAATATTCGCAATTACAACGCAGATTTACCTGTATACGTATGAGCTTCATCGATAACAACAAATCTACATGTTTGAGCGTAGGTGAGAGATGTGACAGGCTTTATCATTGCAGAAGAAGGAGGGCTAGCAAACAAGAGACAACACTACTGCTTAGCTCCCTCTCCTTAACTCTTTACTTACCTCAAAGCCTGCAACACTCTTTTCCACTGCTTATGCTGAGGAAGCAGAGATATGTGAATTATGTCAGGATTGGTGAGAATCACGTTACTCTCTTTGCGCGTGACGTCTCGATTAGCGTGTGAGGTATCCCCGTCCTAGCATAGAGCGCATGTAAGACACTCGTCTGAATAAGATCCCAATATCTTACCCCGACCTCCCTAACATCTAGCCATTTTATTGAAACGACAAAGGCAGAATAATGAACAGGACACTAATAGAGATCGAGGTCAGAGTATGTATATCAACAGAGAAAGAGTAACGTGTCATTGATAATGGTTATCTCACATAAGTAGATATCTTCACCATCCGCTCTTCGGTAAGCCTGCCCGCTGCGAAGTCCTGTAATGAACGGAGTTGATCTTGCGCGAGGGCCTAGGAATAGGTAAGGTTCGACAAGCGTTAACAACTATTAGGAAAAGGAACCAGACGACCAGCAGCGAGGGTGTTGCCCCAGACGCCATTTCCTGGGCTCACGAGGTGCAGGCGAGCTACGCCACATCAGGTGCTCTAATCCTTTTTCTATTGCCTCTGGCCTAAGCCCATTGCCTATTTCTCTCACTTCATCGGCACTGCTTACTTCTCCCTCAAGTCAACTTTTCCATGGGGCGCGAGTACCTTCGTTGGGAAAATAAAGAGCGAAACTGAACCTGGATCATCTAGAATTGAAGAAAGGACTGGGATGGTATAGACCATAGATTTCCCGCTAGAGGTGGAGGTGGAGATGGTGACATGGTGGCCCTGGATAGCAGCTGCAATGCCAGTAACCTGTTCTCACTCATTAGGATGCCTGGGTGAATACAGAGGTATGCTATCGACTTACTTGGTGCCGAAATAGCTTCTTGACTCCTTTCCTTTCAAGAGAAGCCTTCAATAACGGATGAAGAGGAAGGGGGAGGTCTGCGAAGGTCGCCTCACGAGAAGGTATCACCTCCACGTGAACAATCTGGTCCGAGTAGGATGGAAGCCCTTCAAGCTTCTCTATCGCGTTCAGCATTGTGCTTTCCTCTCCCAATCCTCCAGCGTTTTGCCGTGCTTGTCTGGTGGCAGATGGACGTATTACTAAGCAGGCTTCACAATTGATGTCTTAAATGACAGGCCGGGGAATTTGGCCGCAAAGACGATCACGTGTACCGTATGAGCTTCGAGAAGGGACGAAAGGTAAGAATCGATTTTCCTTCTTTGACTCTTACGTTACTTCGTTCTTGGGATGCAGGGGCACGTCTTGTCCAGCTGGTGTCTCCTTATTCCCCAACCCTACCTCCCCTAGCGGATGCTGGGGGCAAGGAAGTAGAGGAGGCCTAACGGTAAGTGTATCAAAAGCTGGATGCAGCTTATTCAGGTTGTCGGCGCTATACCCGGATTCAACGCCTAAAGGTCGATGCAAGTGTTAGAGGCTCAGTTCACCGTACCATAGCGACTTCTGCTCTGCTCAACCTGCCTCACCCTGGTGCTGTCCAAGAAATCGGCTGTACGCGCTCCGTAGTATGCTAACCAGCAACTTCGTAGCAGCTTCCTTCCTCTTCTTCTGCGCCCGGGTACCAAGGGGACCTGTAAGAGTGAACTATACGAAGACGGTGACCTCATAGCCGCACAAATAAGAACGCTGCAAAATTCTTCACCTGTAGCTGAAAACTCTCTCGATCCTCACTGCCCTGAGGGACGAAGGTGTAGTTCTCGCAAGGCACATACTGAAGCTGGCCGACGCGGAGAGCTGCCAGATGCTGTAAATCCTCAGTGGTGATCTGGAGGATTCGACATAGACGTAACTATTGAGAAGAGGAACATAGAGAAAGGGCCGACTTACCTCGAGTGTATTACCGGAAAAAGATTGTGCCAGGGTCTTGATGTTCTTAACACTGGGGGCCAACTTTCCCCGTGTTAGAAAGCTGACAGCAATCTCTACCGTTGATAAAACCTTGAGAAGGCGCAGGAAGTGGGCTGGCAGATCAACATCCTCTTGTCTCGCTGCTCGGCATGGGGAAGGGATGAGTCCGGAAGGAGGTAAAGTTTATAACGGCATCAACTTCGCCCAGGCACACCTTCCTTTGATGGGGTCCGAGACTTCTTGGCCTTGGTCTCGCTCCCACCAGCAGCAGGACTGCCTCCTTCCCGCTTCTTCTTCATCATGAGAGGCGCAACCACCTTCTTCGGTGACTAGGGGTAGTGTCAGGTAGAGCGCTTACCCTGTTGCGGTTTGGTCTGGAAGAATAGTCTCCTCCACAGCGCGTACAGCTTCCGAATTGTCTGGGGCGGGTCAGGATGTCGAGCGAATGAACAAGTGGGCTTGAGATGTGGGCGAGAAGGCCAGGAGCGAGGAGGGTAGATGAGGCAATGATCGTGATAAACTTCCCACAGCAAAAAAATAAGAACTCACATCACCAACATTGCTTATAGGTGAGAGGCTCTAACAACGCGTGTTGAGGCTGGTTACTTATTACTACCAAAGACTGGGGAGTGGCGTCGGCTACCCTACTCTGGTAGCGTCATCAAGAGCTTGGCGGGAGTTGTGAGACAACCCAAAGCCCCCGCCTCGCCTCCCACAGATCTTCTGTTCTGAGGTAAGAACCGCTCGCAGCATTTCGCTTCTCCGATTTAAGAGATTTGCTGGCTGGTTTCGGCCCAACATACACAAGTCGGAATCTGACGATCAGAAAGCCCTTGACGAGCTTCAGCTGATGCTGGGCTCTAGGGCTCTCAAAGCGGAGGTGAGCTCAGGCTGTGGCGCTCACAGTTTCATATAGAGTAGTGATGACGCCCTTCCCTCTGGTCTTTCGCGTGGTCATCGGCCACACGGCCAGAAGAGAATGGATACGGGCTCGCCCTTTCAGCAATCTGAGTAGGGGAGACAGTAAGTACGCGATGTTCCCGCGTCTAGAAGGGACAGCTACGCATGAAGGTTGTCAAAATTTCCTGAAACGGCACGGCGTCCAGACAGCCTTTCAGATACCGCACACAGGGTTCGCAGTAAGCCGTGTCGGCTTTGGCAGTCCTTGGTCAGGTAGCATCCCCATAGACCAGATGCTTGCCTTACAGGATGCAATAGCGCTTGGGAAGACAAATTTCATTCAGGTTGGTTCGGCATACGTGATCTTCTCTTATCTTTGATTCACGGCACTCTTCCCAGCTTCAAAGCCCTCCTCCAGGTTGGCGGACTCTTGGAGAGGTAAGAGAGTTAGAAGCACCTCGACAGAAAGGCGCCTATAGTCTGAGTTGGACTCCAATATGCAGGATGTCATGCGACAGCCGTACCCTAAGGACCCTCATGCCTCATGGGAGGCGACGGCAATACAACGTTCCATAGCTAGGGGAAAGGTCAAGCGCGAAGAGCTTGTCCTTTGTGGGCTTCTTGCTAGCAAGGATACTGATCAGCGTACGTACACTCTACAGATGTTGGAGGTGTTGGCAATATACATATCGACTCCCCGTGGTGGCTCTAGGCGTGTCACGGTTCTTGGATCACGGTTATATTGCGGGGGAGTTAAGGAGAACTTTGGAGCACTTGCAAGCGGATGCCCTTGACGGGCTGATAGTTCAAGTGCCCACTCTGAGAGGCTCTGGCATCACCCATCGTCAACTCTCGGAACACTTAGTGCAAGCGATTACCTGTCTCGAAGACGAGGTCTGTAAAGGACGAATCAAGTTCTACGGCTTCAGTAGTGCCACGGATTTCTCCCTTGCGGACGAAGCCACAAGCGGTGACCTAAATCAAGCGGCAGAAGCCATATCCCTTCCAAGACTCTTACATCTTGTAGAGGCTCAGACAGGGGTGGACGAGCACCACATGCGACTTTTGCAATACAGACTGAACATCAACGAGGCTCAGAACTACTTCAAGGGTCTGCAGCACTGGTGTAAGGGAAAGAATATCGGCTGTATTGCAGACCAGCCCCTACAGACCTTGGACAGGAGACGCGCCCTTATCCGCTTTGAGCCGCAACTGCAGGAGCAGAATCCCGAGGAGGTGGTCAAAAGAGTCAACGAGGCTATGAACAAGGCTCTATTCTGGGAAAAACAGTATGAGGAGCTGTTCAAAAGTGGCAAGATCCCGGGAGATCTGCCGGAACCCAGGGACGTGATGTGGGCACATAGCCTGGGTAGTCAGCGTGGGAAGATTCGGACGTACTCCGAGTGGCTACATGCTGAAGCCACAGTGGTGAAGCCCCGTCTCCTCGAAACTGTGCAGGCAC
Source organism: Hyphochytrium catenoides (assembly GCA_900088475.1). Lineage (NCBI taxonomy): Eukaryota > Hyphochytriomycetes > Hyphochytriales > Hyphochytriaceae > Hyphochytrium > Hyphochytrium catenoides. Next base: position 66,593 of record FLMG01002456.1, read on the forward strand.
TACGAGCTCGCCAAGAAGCGCGACCGTGGGTGGACGCGTACTTGGAACTCATCGCAGATGTACTAAAAGCCTTCGATACCTGGACCATGGTAAGTCTACACCGTCTTGACGTCAGTGAAAGTGATGATTGACAAATGGAAACACTGTATCTAGTGGGAATCCTATCCTCATCAGCAGGCGATGATAGAGCTCGCTGATAGACTTGCCCCATCATTGGAATCTAGTCCGAAGCTAAGCCACAAGGCACTCCGAGTGTTAATGTCGTCTGGTGCAGATCTACTTCTGACCGAGAGTGATCCTGAAGATAGAGCTGTCTTAAGTGAGGCCGACATGTTGATCAGCAAGGAGCAGAGCGAGAGTATTTATCGAAACTTTACTGTGGACTTTGATGGAGAGTCTGAAGCGAATAAGTGATTCCAGTATATACCTTCTACACGCAACATTAGCCACTGACCACCGTCTCCTGGGCAAAGAAAGATTGGAGAATGCGATATGCTTCTAGCAGGAAGAAGACAGGACACGAGTTTACTTTTAGGACGATGAGCAGCGTCCACAGCGACGCATTACAACGACGCATCACAATTTCTACGTTCCCTAGCCTATCAGGTCGTTTTCTCTGGTGCCGCCGTTTCTGCTGTATATACTCTAGCTCCTTGGCCTTGTTCTAATGCCCTAGACTAGCAACAATGATTGTTACCCACTTCTTGGCCTTCATCGCTGCGCCGTTGGTCGGGTCGAAGACTGGCAAACTTCGCGATAACGAACTCTGGACAGCGAGGATGTTGGGGAAGAAGATGTGAACTGCCAAAAGCAAAGCTTGAAAAGCCAAAAGCGGCATTCTTGATAGGATGTGCCCACTGTACTGGATTCGGAATAGGACTAACTTGATAGCCAGCCTATTTCAAATTACGTAAAACAATTTGAATTCCCGCCCAACGTAAGAGAACGACGAAGTTCACAGCCGCCAGATGACGGTGGAGACTGTGGAGTCTGTTCAGTGAAGACTCGACAACTGCTGCGACTTGGAGACTCATCACTCCGATGACGGAGAGAACTAGCCTCTTATTACCCGGGAATCAATCGCTCCAGCACAGGTCGCCTGATCACTAAGTACTACTCTACGCGCAGTCTGTCAAAACGATCTCTACGAGACAAGTGCCTTTTTCCTCGGTTCTCTGTTCAACGTCTAAAGCCCGCTTGTTGATACTCTCCTTGACGTTGCCCAGTGGATGGGAGTGCGATGCAAGGGTTTTCTTGATGAAGCATAATCTGGTAGCAACTGTCATTATCGCAAGACTGTGACGGACAGCTCATCTCCGCGTATCGGCCGGCAAAGTGGGAGTAGCCGCATTGCTAGCATACTGACGAGGCCCACGAGGAGCAAAACTCCACGTTAGAGTTAGCACTGACCCAAATTGTTGGGCCACTATGGAGTTCGATGGCCCGGATCCGGAGGAGTTCAACAGAGACAAGAATCTTTTTAAAACATTTTTTGAATCTCAGGTATCTTCCTTACCCTATGACAGCACTGACAATGGCGTTGTAATGAGGTTCGTTTCAGGATGGCGGAGCCTACATGGACAAAATTAGAGGCATGATGGACTCTAATTCAAGACGGTTAGCCATCAACATTGACCATGTTCGAGCCTATCAACCTGCACTTGCCAATAGGTAGGTCCGCCTTCCAGCATTGCAATCATGATGGCACGTATAGTAAATTGAGACATGCAGTTTGCTACGACAACCGAGTGAGACCATCCTGGCCGCTGAGGCAGCGCTCAAAGATGTGGGTGAATTACTGCAAAGTTATCATCGGTCAGATTCTCAAATATTTTGATGCAGGTGGCGCTTGACCTTGATCCTGCGTATGGCAAAGACACTAATGTCGACCGGGAGTTTAGAATAGCCGTCGAGGGAAGTTTTGGGCACAATCACTTATCTCCCCGTGGCCTATTGGCCTCCTTCTTGTGTCAGATGGTGTGCATCGAGGGAATCGTCACCAAGTGTTCTCTCGTGCGACCAAAGACTGTCCGTAGCGTTCACTATTGTCCGGCTACCAACCAAATGATCACTAGAGAATACAGGGACCAAACGTTCATCACCGGCCCCCCAACCAGTCAGGCTTATCCCACCAAGGATGATACAGGTTCCGTTGCAGGTCCCGATTCGCGGAGACTAATTGTTTTGACATATCTTTGGCCTCTCCTCATCCAGGAAATCCGTTAGAGACAGAGTTCGGACTCTGCACATACAAAGATTATCAAACTCTCGTCATCCAAGAAATGCCAGAAAGGGCGCCTTTGGGACAGCTGCCACGAGCAGTGGAGGTAATAACTGACAACGATCTTGTTGATCGCTGCAAACCCGGGGATCGGATACGTGTCGTTGGAGTGTATCGGGCAATGGCAGGCTCGGGGAACACTACCTCCGCAGTGTTCAGGATTTGTGTTATTGCAAATAACATCCAGCTCCTCGACAAAGAGGTGAGGTTATTCAGATTATCCTTGGGCGACCGAGTTATCACTAAGGTGTTGCTGGCCTTGTGAAGGTGAATGGAATTGTGATGACTACAGATGATATCGCTAACATTAGGAGTTTAGCTAAACGCGAGGAGGTTGTGGACATTCTGTCGAGGTCCATGGCACCCTCTATCTATGGTCATCAGCAAATCAAAAAGGTGAGAATGATAACGCTTGCCGAAGAATTCATTTTCACCAAAGTAACACAGCATCCTATCAGGCTCTTCTCTTGCAGCTCTTAGGGGGTGTGGAGAAGAACTTATCCAACGGGACACATCTTCGAGGAGATATCAACGTGGGCAGTCGACTTTAATCTGATTTTCTTGCTCCAATGGCTGAGTTTCTATTCACAGGTGCTACTGGTCGGAGACCCAAGCACTGCGAAGTCACAGCTCCTTCGATTCGTTCTCGGTACTGCTCCCTTAGCAGTAAATACAACGGGCCGTGGTTCTTCTGGCGTGGGTCTCACTGCTGCAGTCACGCGCGATATTGAGACGAAAGAAAGGCGTTTGGAAGCTGGAGCCATGGTTCTGGCGGATCGTGGAATAGTCTGCATTGACGAATTTGATAAAATGAGGTAAGGGTGATATCCAAATCGATGTATGTCCATAGCTCATTTTATCGTACATTTTCTTGTCTTGACATTTAGCGAGACTGATAGAGTTGCCATCCACGAAGTGATGGAACAACAAACTGTGACCATTGCTAAGGCAGGCATCCACGCCTCCCTAAACGCACGGTGCAGTGTTCTTGCCGCTGCCAACCCAGTTAGTGGCCAGTATGATAAATCCAGAAAGCCACAGGAAAATATTGGGCTGCCGGATTCCCTCCTGTCCCGTTTTGATCTCTTGTTCATCGTCCTGGACAAGTTGGACATACAAAGCGACCGCCGGATATCTGAGCATGTACTCGAGGATCTTGTACCTCTTACGGTTTTGTATTGTCACTAATCAAGCTGGCACGTCATAGGTTCTTCGGATGCATAGATATCAGCGACCAGGAATGGAGGGTATACCGGTAGCTTTGGATAGCGCGATAGGGTTCGACAGAGAAGATGAGAGCCAGAACAATGGAAACAAAACTGCTCCAGTATGGCAAAAGTTCAACCCTCTCTTACACAGTGCATCACAAGGTGGGAGCACTAGCGACCTTCGTAATAGCTGGTACTGACATGGTCCCTGCAGATCGGAAAAAGAAAGGATCTGACAAAAGTAAGGACGAGTTACTATCTATGGACTTTCTCAAGAAGTACATCCACTACGCCAAGAGTCGCATAGAGGTACTTTGTTATCACCTGGCTCCTGCCCTCCCTATATGACGGTCGAAGGAGGTACTAATTCCCATTATCTCTAGCCGGTGCTGTCAGACGATGCTAGAGAGCGCATTGCTGACGGATATGCAGATCTGAGAGAAAAACAAAGTTATAAGACCTTGCCAGTTACAGCCCGATCCCTTGAGACGCTTATTCGTTTGGCCTCTGCTCATGCGAAGGCGAGGTTGAGTGGAACAGTGGAGTCGCACGACGCGGAGGTCGCAATCGGTCTTGTCAACTTTGCGCTGTTCAACGACACCCAGATGACGGGTGACAAAGACGCCGATTATGACTCATGTTCTGAGCTCAGTGATGAGGAGAGCGAAGAAGAACAGCCAGAAGGACTTGATACCCCTAGAGTCACTAGAAAGGAGGTGAGAAGTTAAATTCTTTGCTCTCAGTCCTGGATCTTCCTTTACCAATAGGGCCTCTGTCTCAGCAGCAGTCCAAACTTACCTCCAAGAAGAGAAAATCTCCTAAGGAAAGTGATAAGACAAAGCGATTCAGAGTGACAGCTACCGCTCCTGCTGACAGAGATGGGTCACAAGCAAACCTTACGGCTCGGTGAGTCACCTGGTCTAATCCTCTCTCACTGGCGATCTCTAACACACAGTCTTACTACTCCCCACAGATTGGATGTGTTCAATAAGGCTTTGCAGACAGTTGCTCGCAAGGCAGAAGAGACAGAAATTCTCTACGCTGACGAGGCGCTGGAGGGTATCAACGAACAAGTGCAACCGCCATTCTCTCACGAGGAATTTGAGGCCTGTCTAATGGCGCTCGAGAAGAAGAATAGGGTTATGTACAATAGGACTGGCGGCCATAAGGGCTCCATTCATTTCCTCTAGCGATAAGAGGAGTTTGTTCTCTTTCTCCTTTCCTCTTCTTGACGCACCATTGTCCAAAGCCTCAACCTGTACCATACAGAGGGCAAGGTAGGAGGAGGCTTTGTGTTGCCTCCCAGAAAGCGTCTTAAGGCTGGGGCTATTGGTCCTCTATGCCATCTCTATTATTTGGTGGTTGAACTATAAATATCATGCCCACAACTCGGGATCGAAACTTTTTTGGCCTTTGTTCCTTAGATACGATCTTCCCGTGGGTCAGTATCCCCCTATCGCTCCACTGCCCCATTCTAGGGCAGAATTCCATTCGAGCGCTTCTGGAAGTTGTCGTACCTGAAAAGTCAAAGAGAGAGGTTAAGGCATGGAACCAGCGACATATTTATCGTAAAGGTGGCGAGAGGACAGCAGAGCTAGAAATATATGGTCGCTATCCTGCGGGCATCGTGCGGCCCAAGTCCGAAGAACCGTCACACTAGAGAGTCTACACCCCAGTGAACGCCCAACCAAAGGATAGGATCAGAAACACTTACTGCGTCGTTCCCCAGTGGTTGTAG
>FLMG01002456.1:71885-90745 GCA_900088475.1 Hyphochytrium catenoides
ACGCAACAAGGGCCAGGATCTTCTGACAGTTTCGGCGGGCGGCAGCAAATCCCGCTAGGAACTTCTGTTGATACTCAATAAAACCCTGGGATCCCAGTCCTCCCATGATGTCGACCATCTCTACCGTCAGCTTGAACGGAGCTGTTTCCAAACTGAAGCGGCCACCTAATCACAAGCACTGAGTGCGACAGCCAAAGAGGGTCTATCTAGAGGAGGTACAAACGAGATGTGACAAGGATTGAGCGGGCTTATCCCGGACCAGCAGAAGCTATGAGCCTAACTAGTGAAAAGGATAGGGGCAAAGGACAACTCTTCACTGACATCATACCTGGTGCTATTCCTAGTATGAACCCGAAGTCAATATGAATGACATGACCGTCCTTATCCACCATGATGTTTCCATTGTGCCGGTCTTTGATCTGAAGAAAGTAACAGACGGCGCTGTACGCAGCCATAGAGCTGATAAAGTTTGCGCGCGCGTTTTCAAAGTCGGGTGAGCCTTCAGGCCCAAATCTCTCAAGGAAATATCCCCACAATCCTCCTTCTCCTGTCTTCTCCTGCTGCTTCTTCTTGACGCCGTCAATGGAGTTAGAGTCATGCAGAGTCTCAATTAAGCCAACACTAGGGCCCGTACAGACAATCCTGTGAGAGGGAGAGCCAGCGCTGCGGTTAGAATGGCGGCACAATGTGTAACCTCCTTCCCACCTAAACGTAAGTAAAAACTTGTTTGAAGCATTCGGGCATTTTCAAGCCTATGTGGATTTTAGATCAGGAGATCGATGAAGCGATTTAGCTTCTCTCGAATGCCCAATTCTTACCTGTACGGAAGGAGCCAGAGGTCCAGATTGTTCTCTAGGAAGATATTGTTGAACATGTCGATGAGTTGGAGCGTGAACACTTCCTGGCGCATGTCGTCGAACGACTTCGCAATGACTGACTGCATACTCCATCCTGGAAGGTGGCCATGCGGCGACACGGCGCGTCGCTTCGCAATCTACAGGGAGCAAAACCTGACTAAGAACGGACCATCTAAGCCTTTTAGCTTAAACGAATCCCTCGCTCTTAGCAGATTATAAACGTCAAGCCGCTCACAGCTGGAATGTTTCTGAATCTACTTGCGGTCTGGGTCCCGGCCCAAATGTCCTCACTTTTTATCCCTGTTGCACATGCGCTCTTTCTAACGGGCTTCCCTTACCTTGTCTTCCCAAGTCTCGAAGATGGCTCCGTTAGCATCGGTCTCTTCTGGTTCGGATGGCGGGGGTGCAGGCCTGCTACCGGGAACAGGGTCAGCGGCTCATGGGCGTTGCTAGCTAATCAGGCGGTCGCGGTCGGCGTCTGGGCAAAAGTTTCTCGGGTATACCTTTCCTTGAGTAGATTCTCAAAATGCTCCATCTTGGAGGAATCCGAAGTAAGATCGTCAAACTCGCTTTCCTCAGATCTTTCCGAGTGAGTTCTCATTCCCCCAATTGCTTGAAGAATCATCTGCATTTGTCCTATTGATATGGCATGGTAAAAAACCAGCATGGCCTTTCACTAGGAACTAGAAATTGATCACCTTCTTCTTCCGCTTCTTCAGGATTATCGCCTGAAGCAGCGATGCCCTTTCGTACGCTTCCAACCTAAGATTGAAGGCGAGCTTTATGTCCGGAACCACTATCCAAGCCATTCAAGGATAAAATTTCTAGTTCTCTTTCGAGCTCTCTCTCTCATACTCCGTCCCAGGTCAATCCGTCTCATCTCATTCCGCCTCAGCCCCATCGTTTGCCACCGCATACTCAAGGGATCATCTTACAATCTTCACCACAATTCTTTAACATTTGTACCCTGACTGACCTTCTGCAAAGCGTTGAGCTTGGATTTGCCCTTGGTGTCCGCGGGATTTGAGTTACCCTTATCTGAAGGCGCATAAAGAGTTTTACATACAGGTTCGGACGTGCACAGGACTTCGAATGCAACCAGCGTTGGTGCCCGCGCCTTCGTTGAGAAGACTGTGCTGTCAGACTCGACAACTTCAATTATCTAAGAGATAGGGACAACAACTACAATGAGCCTTATTGAAACCGTCAAAGTAAGAAATGGGCATCGCTGAGACCCACGGATAGAACTTTGTTCAAGCGCATTGGGGAGAATCATACGAAGAATGAACTAAGGAACAGCAACATAAACAAGAAGATCCAAACTGCTCTCATTAGAAGATGGTCTCTACGGTTCAACAAAGGCGAGGATCAAGATACATCCTTCAGCCAGAGAAAGCAGTGAATTCCTCTTGATCACGGCCATAGACACCCCTAAGCTTTCCTCACACCTTCTTCAAGGGATCTCCGCCACTGCACGTGGGAATGTACAATGTGCCCTTAAGGTGCTCGCGGAATTCGCCAAGCTTTGATGGTAGAATCTTCTTCCTTTCTGACCTTTCCACGTGGCGAAGGTCCTCCGCTATGTCGGTCAGGTGCTTGACGAAGTTGGCCATGCCTGTAGAGTTGCGACATATTAGCCGGCCACACCCCATAGCATACCTAGCCGCATCTGCCAAATGACGCCTACCCTCGAAACAAAGCTCTGATGCGTCACCCGCGAAGCTGGAACTGGCAGTGCTTTGGCTCATCCTCGACGCGTTTGAAGGGGTAAGGGAAGGCCCATCGCATGTTTGTCCTTCAACGCCAATCGTCTTCAGTTTCCCACTCAGATGACCCGAAAGTCCAGATCTAAGGTTTGACCGTCAGAATTGGCATCTGCTTGCGCCGTTAAAGGAGAATCTTAGTTACCGAGTTCCCTGGTAGCCTCTAGGCTCGAAAGCATCCGTGTCTTCGGGATAGATGCTGAGGGCGTCAAAAAGAGTTCCTGCAGCCTCATGTTGAAGGATAGCGGCTCGGCAGGACGTTATATCCTGGTAAAAGCATTGAAGACAAGGTTGGTTCTAGGCAGAGCTATAAAACGCCCCGTCAAAAGGGGAAGTCGGTCTCTTTTCCTGAGCCCAAGGCTCATGTCGTATATAGTAACCATGCGACGAAGAACTGAGAGATCCAGAAGCAAAAGGGTCAATCCAATAGCTCGTCGAGTACAGCAGAGTATGAAAGAAGATATAAACAAGCACAGCAGAGTAACAGCGATGGTAGAGGGCGCCCCTATTAGGGACTAGAGATGGTGTCACCTCATCTGAATCAGCGAAGAGCCAGTTCCAGAAGAGAATTGAAGGCATTTTGGCTTCAAAAGACTGGACCGCAATCTCCATCTCCGCATAGACACCGGTCATGTGCTCCATCTGGTGCTGGGGGACATCTCGCAGCCAAAGATCAGAGAAAAGACCAAATTCCTCGGCTGAAACCACCATTAGAAGCATGAAAAAACACTGGTGAGCCAGCAAGAAATTGCTGCTTTGGACAGCGTCGTCGTAAATCGCCAGGAACTCCCACGCCGCTAAGAGCTTCAAATGCGGGCTTCGCCGAGCGATGGCGCGGATGAAGTAGGAGTAGAGAACCAGCTGTAGCGTACAAAGTGCCGTGGTGGGTTAAAAAGGCCATCTTTATAGAGAACTACACAGTGGCAAACAGAGCTTCTGCAGAAAAGGCGCAAAGGACCATTCGAGAGCCGTACAGGCCGATGAAAAGCATAAGAACTTCAAGGACGTGCAAGGGATAGAAAAGGAAGGTTTTGCTGACTATGTACCTGGACTCGATTAAACCGTTCTCCAAACGATATCATGAGACTTCGCACAAAGCCCGTCAACTGCGTCCAATAGAACTCAATCTCTTGGTTGTGGCATTCCACGAACCTGAGGTGCCAAAAGGCGTAGATCTGATTAGACGACATGCAATCCTCTTCCATAAGGGCCCAGACGACCAATCACCTCGTCATTTGGGCCAAAACAACGACAAATGGCTCAGGTTTGTCCCTAAGGAAGTGTAGAAGCGAGAGACCATAGAGCAGGTCGAAATTTTTGCTCTGCATGAGTTTAGTGATCTGGTCTCTGACACTTGGCTTCAGCACAGAACCTGCTCACGGAGACGGAAAAGTAACGCTTAGTAACTTGAAGTCATGACTCTGGCGCGTTCAGCGAGATATTGCTTGGTGGCGTATCACCACATACCCAATCCGGCGTACACAAGCAAGCCTTCAATAATTAGGGCAAAAGCGCGCTTGACGCACCTCTTACAATAGAGTCTACATGCCCGTCAAACTCATCTAATGTGCGCACGAAGTGCATAAGAACAAAGATGAAGTTGATAAAGTCCTGACGTTGATAGCACTGATCGCAGACAGCAACGGGATCGCATTCGCCGAGCTGCGGTAACAGAATCTGGCGGCTACAATGCGGTAGACAGTAGGGCAGGCAACAACTGACACAATACTCGCGACGCTTAGAGACCTACAAGTTCCGACGACTGTTAGCCCAATGGGGTCGATATGACTATATTCCTAAGCTAGCTTCTCAAGGAAGCTCCTTTCTTGAGAGTTGACAGAACTCCCTTACCGAAAATTCGACGTTACATTTGTAGCAATGCGTGTCGATGACCTTTAAGCGAGCGTAATCCTCCTTTCGAACAGCAGCGGCTAGTGCCAACATGCTGATTAGCGAGAATTCTAGTCTCATTTGAAGCCAAGACAACAGTGGGCTGCATAGGGGTTCAATTATCTTCGACCTATCTCATACCTCGAGCCTTGCGGTCCCGTCGAGCTTTTGTCCGCCGGTTCACCCAATAACCACCAATAGCGGCTCCCACGGCAGTTCCGACTACCGGAAGCAACATGCTACCCAACAGAGCGCCACCCACCACGCCCCCAGCAGTGAAGCGCCCAACCTTGAATCGTTGATAATTGAGGTATTAGCCCATCTAAGCTGACGTCTACGATGTGGTACCTTGGTCGTCTTCCTCTTCTCTGCATCTGCTTGTAGATCTACAGCGCCCCAACTTCCGCTCCTTGAGTCTCTTTGTGAAACGTCTGATCCTGCTGGCCATTGCAGCTTTATGGCTGAGGCCACTGCCTCCATCCAACGCTGCTTCTCCTCTGGCGTCGACGCGGCGCACTTCAGAAAGTATTGATGCTAGGAGAGAGAGAGCGCGTGGCAATCAGCAACTAACTTCTCGGTTCTTATGCTCAATAGTAACCCATCACTACGTTGATACCTTATAGGATTGGCCGACGACAATGAAGCCATTGCGGTAATGGCCAATTCGCCCCTTTCCGTCCCATTCCTCAACTGCAACCGCCCGTATCTCTCCTAGTAAGTTCTTGCTGAGCTGGGCATCCTCTTTATGCTTGAACCACTGTACCCGTGTGCCTAAAAGAACGCAAAAGCGTTCCTTCAGATGGTGGTGGGAATTCTTAGCGAAATGCAATCGTAGCTTCAGGGGCCCTTCCAGATATGAAAGCTCTTGAGGCATAGAGACAGAAGCCTCAATATATGAGGCACTTGTCTCGGTTAAGGGCACTGTAGCAATTGAAAAATAAGAACGTTGACCGCGCTCCCGCTCAGAGAGAAGAAACATACAAACACATAGCAAATGGCAGCAATAGACCACTTAGTAACGTACGAAAAGCCGAAATCATGGACGAAAAGGACGGCCAAGAACCGTTCACGACATCAAGCAGAAAAAGGCGGACCTGTGCTGACGTCCTCCGGCTTCGTCCTCATGGCAGCCTTCAAGACCTCATCTTCGTAAGCCGCCGTGGCCTCTTTTACTGCGGTGGCAAAAACTTCCATGGTCAGTTGGCTCATTTCCTGAATCTTTCCAGACCTAAGAAGGTACTCCAGGCGCTGAAGGTGCTCTAAAACATCAATGCCGTGATCCACGCGCGTCTCGGGATTAGCCACCTCGCTGCTCCGATCTTCACCTTCCTTCAAAGAGCCAGCATACTGCCGAATAGAGGACTCGCTCTCTTGTCCATCTTCACTAAGGGAACCAAAGCTTTGATGTCGTGAAGTCATCAGTTGGCTCTGACCAGCACTTCTCTGAGAAACGCTCTCTAGCTGATTTGAAAGCTGATCCATACGAGCTCGGTTTCCCTTCCGGAGAAATAATGTCTATGGGCTAATCCTTTTCAGGCTTAGCTGCTCCTGGACAAATTTGACCTCTGAGCAGAGCACACTCAGTAGCAAGAAGAGCCCGGCAAGTCAGAAAAGATGGTGTGAGAGATGAGGACCCAATCTCTGACAATGGTGCGGCGCAGCTGCCAGGCCAGATCGGCATGTGGTACGGTACGACTCCTTTGACCATTGAGAACAGGGGTTCGAATGATGCAGCAGCAATCTTTGGCCAAAACCATCCAATCCGTTCAATGAAGTTATTTAGCGAAAATCTCTGGAATCGCCATCCATCCTTACTTGAAACGCTCACCATGTACAGGGTCCACTACATCCACGGTTTGCATGGTACTTACAAAAGTGAGTATCTTCGAGAGATAAAGGAACGCTCCACAATCTGACTCCTAATAAAAAGCTTCTATCCAGAAATGACGAAATGACGGCTTGTTTTCTAGGTCGTTGTCAGAACCCATCTCCTGATTTTGTCATATTTAGAGTTTATAATTGGTGATGCAGTGATGCTCTGTCTTGCTTTATTATTCTCTAGAGTTGAAAGTGCCCTGCAGTTTTACAGCAACAAATAGGACACAATAGCCCTCTATTTTGTTCTCGAGGCTATCGGCTTGTTGTTTCCTTCCTCTTCTTATGTTATTTATTCTTCAGGAAGTCTCCCATCGCCTTGCTCTGCAATAGCTCTTTTATTGATGAGGGAACACAAAGAGTTGTTGTGCAACCTACCGCTTTTTCTGAAAAAGCTCATGGTCCTCATGTCCAGTACGTACCAGGGGTCAGCCGGGTCAGCAGCTGCTCGCCGGTCAGCGGGTCAACAGCTGTCCGAATCAGTAAGGTTAGGGTCCGTACTGCTTATTATGTCCACAGTAATTAGCACCATAATCAAGGGTTTACTGCTTCCTCCACCTAACTACTTCTGGAAATACTTTTAGCAGTAGGACGAAGCAGAGACTAAAGGTGTGCTCCCTGGCCGGTAGACTCCCAGAAGGGCTCAGGGAGGTTTGCTATGAGGCAGCACTAAGGACGTTGGCACTCTAACAGTTATCCTAACCGTTTTTCATAATCTGGATAATAAATGCGTCATAGTATGATGCTTTCTATAAGAGATCCCGTTACTTTGAAGGTCCATTGCCCGAAGCAATCCCAGAAGACATATCTACCCTGGGGTTGGGGTCTTCTTGATTATTAGCTTATCATTACTAGTACGGGGCTGACCAATAAATGTATAAGGTTTTTGTGCGGGCGGCAGTGTCACCTAATAGATCAGAAGGTACCTGCTGCTTCAAATAGGCAAGTCACAGCAGTGGTCTATTGACGGAGAAGAAAACAACGAACAACGAGCAACTACTAGGACCAGAAGGACGATAGTAGCAGAAGAAAATGAAGAGTGAGAAGTACTCCATTCGCTCTAAGAGTCGTCCTAATAAGGGCCATGTGGAGAGCAAGGCATGGAGTACTAAGGCGGCGTTAAACGATTACAAAGTGGTGATGTGGAGAGCAAAGCATAGTACATAAGAAGTTCTTAAAAATTCTCTGGAGACGCCACACACGGTTTGACAACCGAGCCCTGGAAGACAAAAGTTCGATGGTGGTCCAAGAAGGGTCCGCATGCAACCAGCTGTAATAGACCAAGGAAGCACAACTCGTAGACAATCAAGAGAGCTGAAGAACAAAATTTTGAGGACAGTGATCAGAATATGGTCGTGTGGCTGCAGGAAGTTGGAAGCGACTAACTTATTATCGCCCGCTTGCTCTGGTCATTATGGCGGCTTTGTTGTTGCCTTATTACCTGATTGATGTCCTCTCAAACAGCAGTCTTAGCCCAAACATCCATCTCGCGGTAACAACTGAGAACATCCTTGTACGTCCTGGCCCATTGATCGGTTGACCCTTCCTCTTCTCTTCTAGTCATTGAGTGCGCGCATCAAGCCAAGGATTGGACCCAGTAGTCCAGAAGCCCACGCTCCATAAAACCAAAGACTACAGAAGAGTGGAGTTGTTGGAGTTGTTTGATATTTATTGCTTCTTGCCCATCCGCATCCCTTCAGCGGTCGGTGGCCGTTACCCGCTAGAAATGTAACGATGCTCTTGAAAGCTCTTGCTGTTTGCTTGCAGTGGTCATTTCAAAGGTAGTGAGTACCGTGTGTCTTTGCCACTAGCGGGCGTAGTAATCCTCAGCTTTGCTCGGCATGCCTACCGCAGATCAATAGATCGGTCCGATCAGGGACATGCCCCCCGAGCAGCGGCACGAACGGACATTAGCCTAGTCCATCAGCGAAGTAGACAGGCACCAAGCCATAAGAAGAAAGCAACTCTTGTAGCAGGCCCTTAATGTATCTGGGCATGGGAAACGCAGTGCTAGTACTAGGGTAGCTTTCTTATCGGCTTACACTCCTTGTTAGTCTGGGCCCACCATGAGGAATTCACGGATGAATCTCGACCTTACAAGCATCAGCCGTCATCCTGGAGGTCCAAAGCAAAGAGTTAGTTTAAAAACGCCAGCAAGTGACAACTGGCGTTATCAGGAAGTGACTGCCCCAAAGGTGACATAGACTTCATCAGATCCCCACATATAGCTTCACCAATTTGACCTTAGACCCTATGGCCTCTGCGCAGAACACAAGCGACATTAGCGCTGACCAGGCTAACCTTAGAGAATTGAATGAGGCCCTCCTTTGGGATGTTGTGAGTAAAGACTCTACTGGAACACCAGGTATTAGCTAGTAATGGGTCCTTGCCATAGCGGATTGTAGCTCAGGGGTTTGTATCACCACCTAAGGCCAATCAAGTCTACAAAATACGTATAACACGTCTAGCAGCTCAGGCGTGCCAGCTCTTGTCCGGCCAGCCGAGAATGTTGATGGCATTGCTGCAGCAAGACGGTTAGCGCAGGAAACTCCCAGACCACCATCGAGGAACAAAATATGCGGCAACCCTGATAGTGCCCGGAGCACCATTAGCTTAGTAAGTCCAGTCATCTTGCACTTGCTCAAGGAACAGAGACTAAAACTCATACATGTCGACTAATCAATCCAGGAAGATTTCGCCACTTGCAGTCCTCGTCTCATTCGAAGCATCGCCTTTTCACCACAACACACACCTATTGATGACGGCTTTTACTCCATCGATGAGTCCATCCCACCGCCATTTAGAATCAAGGTCACCCACTCGAAGACCAATAGGAAGGACTATCCCAGAGCCCACATGAGGAATGACAGCTTCAGTCAACCTCTCGATACAGAGAAACTAGACGTTGATTTGGTTTCTGAGGTCACCGACGATTTTAAGGGACTGGCTCTTGACCCCTGGTGTCCTATTAGCCGCCCCAACACCTCAATGTCATGCAGCAGGTACCTTCTTTAGTATTGATTGTCACTGAAGATCTGCGCTTATGATATCATAAGGAATCTCGAGCGTTTGTCTAGTCGTGGGAGCAGTCGAACACATATGACAGGGGAGACTGAGTGTCTTGGGTGGCTGGAAGGCTTCGAAAGTATGGCAGATCAGGGTCCTGAGGGTTTGTCACTCTCGAAGCCGGAGCCTTCCTTTACATTGCCAGAAGAAGATTTTGAGTCGGAGTATGGAAGCGACTTCGATATCGCTGGGGAAGTGGAGGTAAGGTGGAGATTGATTTCGAGAGAAGTACAGGACCTCAACTCCCTGTTAGGAGTTTCCCCAGGATGGTTTGAAGAATGAAAGCACAGAGCCTGCAATGTTCATTACCAATCTTGACCAGGTACGAGCTATTTACCAGTCGTCGCCAGTTCCGTCATTTGTTTATACTAACCTTGTATTTAGGACTTTCTAAACCTTTTTGCACAATAACCATCCCATGGGACAATATAAATAAAGTGGCAGATCAAGTCGAACTTTAGGAGAACAGAGCTCAAACCCTGCCAGATGCGGCACACTTCATAGCTGCATCCACAAGTCCTTTATCATATTGGACTAACAAGGAGCTTAGCAGTTGATCTCGGTCCACTTGTATGGAAAGGGGCTTCTTCATATTTGAACCGGATCCGGTTGCATGCACCAAACCTTTGTCGACAAGGCTATGTACCAAGCTCCAAAAGTCAGACTCACTTGGCGGGCACCCAAGACGTTCTCTGCGCAGAAAACTAGAGAAACCCTGGTAGAGTGACTTTACAATCTGGGCTTCGCTGTGGCCGAGGATGAAGCATAGGAGAAGCTAGATATAGAAAGTCAGGAAGGTCAGACTGTGATAAGGCCTCAAAATGGGCGTAAGTCACTCGCCTTAGCTTGCGCGGGAAGCTTCTGGAGTCTGGTTGATAGACCTGCTCTTTGCGTCCTGCCTAGATACCCCGTTAGGTCTTTTAGTGTTACCAAGGTTCCGGGCCTATTCATTCGATTCGACAAATCTTGGCCAGCAAGGAGTTCTCGAATGACTTCTCTAGGATAATAGCAACGCTCAGCTCATTTGATCTGTAATAAATTATACGAGAGCAAGATACCTGCAGATGGTCAGGGCTCTTCTGGCATCCCCTGAAGTGGCTGACACGGTCCTAGCGCAAAGAGTCAAGGCTTCTGGCTCAATGATCGGCGAACAATAATGTTGATCAACTGAGGACAGTCGATGTTGGAGGATTTTCTCCAGCTCCGCGGCAGTATAGGTGGGGAAAACTATTGTGGATGGACGTTCTAAGAAAGTTATGGGTCAGACAATGTCGACAACTAAATGGCGTCAGCAAGTGGTTATACCTGACGTCGTGGCGGCAATACCTCTTTCAGAGATGTCGATGGCATTGGATATCCCTGTTTCAGTTCGACCAGAGGTAAGAGGAGGTGGACCATGGCATTAATATGGCTGAAACGAGACTGTCACGAGACTGGCTTACCTATCAGAATCAGCGTTGAGTCAGGAGAGGCCGCGCCCTGAAGCAAGGCATCCATGTAAAGCCTTTCCCGATGTAGAAACTGTTCCACCTCGTCTAGAACAATGATGCTGGTTCAGGGTGAAGTAGACCTTAGTCACTATGTTAGAATAGGGGTTCATCGGTGACTTACTTCATGCAGCAACTGGCTGCCTTCGATCGCTTAAAATAGCTACAAAAGTCGGGGGCGCCTTGGTTTGAAACATGTGCTAAAGCCCTTGAACTTAAATGACGACAGCGGCGGCGCAGCTCTGACGTCAGATCTTCTGGAGACATCGAGAAGACATTGACCACTTCATAGTGGAAAGCGTGTGGCTCGACCTGCAGTGACATAGGTTTATGAGCAAGGCCCTTTCAAAGATATAGTTTGTTCCATCTTCAGCGTACCTCTTTAAACTGCGCTAGGACTTGTGTAACTAAAGCTGTCTTTCCAGTGCCTGGAGAGCCACAGATAAACAGAGCTCCAGACTTCTTGCATGATACTCTGTCTAATATAAACTTTTCAAGCTCTTCCCGATACAGTTCTCGAGAGGGCATAAACGATGGGGAATAAGTGCTGTCCAGAGCTGATATGGCCCTATACAGCAGCTCCCGAGGGTCCTTTGGCCGTTCCATCGCCGACGTTGGGCAACTTGCACTTCCGGCGGGCCCCATGCCCATGCTCTTATTGGTGTCCGACTGAGACGGAAAGCCTGGTAAAAAGCTTGGCGTGTCCAGGTCTCCATTCCTTTGAAGCTTCGGCGTTGAAGGGACAGAATGACGTTCGATCCCTCGGGAGTGAGGACTTGAAAGTCTAGCTCTTGGACAAGAGCTTTTCCGTGAAGAGCTTTTGTTCGAAGAGATCAGGGAATGTTTAGTCTTGAGACGCTTATTTGGTTGCGGAGTTTGCAGAGTTAACCGATCCTGCTCGTTCCTGGGCAGTAAAGCGGGAGGAGTAGCAAGATTTTCTTCAGCGCTCTGTCTTGGACGCAGTCCTCTCCTTGACATTTTGCTACTACTGCTGCAGTTCTTCTGCCACCTTCGGGTGCCACACACCTCTACTTATGCTTGAGCTTGTTGATGAATGACCTCGCCATAGTCCAAAGGAACTTTTGGGGAAATGAAGATAGCAAGAGGACATGAATAGCTCAGTAAAGCTGCTAGTAAGTAGATGCTCGTCTCGTCTAAGCTGTGTCTTCTAAGAGGAGCTCACTCAGTCCGCCCCGCCACCCTCGTCGGTTCAAATGTTAGTTCTACTGTACCAGTTCGCGCCAAAATCTAGTTTTTTCATACTGGTAGTTTGCGACACTGGCTTGATATGATTTCGGTAACTGCAGACTGATAATTCTTAGGGCTTGAGACGTCGCTTCGTTTTGTCATGAGAACCTTTCCCTGGTTCAATAATAACGACCCTGGACTAACATCATCTTCCAGCTTCCGGTCGCTTCGATGTTGGGCAGAGAACGTCTTGCCGCACGATTACCTTCCTCTCAGCGCCTAATGAAGAGAAGCTTCACACTCTGTCTGGCCTCCAGAGACTGAGAAGCAAACAAGGAGGGAGGTGCAGTGATCGTGGTGTCATGTAACGGGTGGGGGACAAGCTCTGGCAGGATCAGCTGGATCAATGCGGACATGGTGAGGCAGTGACATCCACTCAGCTGTTTATTGGGACACTTTATACCTGGACGCAACGTAGCGTAAAAGCTTCAGCATGATGAGTAGCAGGAATGCTAGTAGTTCCAAGCACGGTATGGATTCACTGGATGGGCTTTCCAATGAACCAAGCTCCATTAATGGTAGCTCGGCGGAGGTGAACGTCAGCAAGCGCAATACTCGTGGTCCAGTGCGCAGTTCTGTCTCCAAAGCTGACTGGTCACGTCGAGGTCAGGATAGCGTTTCTTCCTTCCTTTTGATTTTCAAACTTATTGGCCCCCTCTATAGGCAAAGGAAGGCCTTCCAAAGCTGCACATAGTAAGAAGCAATCTAAAGTGAGTGACCGCAGCCAGGGAGGCTTCCGAATCTTGGACGAAGAAGGCAACGATGTAACTCCGGAGTCTCTTCTCGCAACAGACAAGCCCTCTCCTACAAAGAGCGGTAAGTGTCATTTCAGCGTGGTGTTTCTTCGATGAGCATGCCTAATACTTTGTCAAGATGGTAAAGACCTTACGAAGTCTTCGACGCTGGAACCTAGCAAGAGTAATGCTAGTACCGGTCAATCCAGTTCCACCATCTCAATTCCGGAGCCGAAGATGACCGAAGTTCTGTCGCCTGCTATAACGGGTCATGTTGCGGCCAACGCTAAGGACAAGGTAGACCATCATACCCTGGGAGGGCCTCAGGTTTATGTGTTCGCTTACGCTCATTCAGCAGGCTTCCGTAGCCAAACCTGCTGTAACTGGCCTTGCACATGAAACCTTAGCACAGGACATCAAGAACGATTCCGTACCGCGAGTCGGTGCTCAAATCGCGGATATAAAGTCACCACTCATGCCCGCTGAGGGACCGGTCAGTTGATAAGTTCATTAACACCGTCTCAAATATAGTCCAATCGCTCTAACATAGCAATCAGCTGTTTTTTTCCATGTCGGAGACCGAAACCACAACTATCCTGAGTATTGCGGCAGTTACGGTTAACAAAGACACCGAGCACTTTGTGACGGTCACTGAACGTAATAGCTCATATCATGCGGTAATTCTTTTGTCCTCTAGCTGAAGCGAGGGCCACACGAAAGCTGATGTTGATCATATGTAGCTCTGTGCCCTGAAGGCGAGGAGTGATAATTTTGCCAAGCGACACACGCAAACCATCAATCTCCCCTACAAACACAAGGAAGTTCAGGCAGCACCCCCTGCAACGAAGGACGCAAGTTGTCAGGCCACAAACTGGGATATTTATGATAGGTGAGCATAGCTACCACTTCCCGGATATCCTGGTAACGGTCCTCAACTTAGCTCTTACGCCAGCACCTTAAAAACTTCCGGGGTCTCTGGCGCGGACGTGGAAGACCTTCTGGGGACAGGCGGTCAAGTTGTGAAAACAGCTCAGAAACAGGATACAGCCTTGTCTAGGCAGATCAACGAAGTAGTTGCTGTTAGCCTGGCGTCAGAAGGCTGCTTGCTGGATCCTAACGCAGTCATAAGGCCCCGCCGAAAGGACGTAAGCAAAGAGCCAATTACCTCCAAAAAAGGGCTGGCTGCATCGAGAATAATAGATAAGTCTTCGGGTGAGTCTACGTATTCTTTCTCGTTGTCACCGCTTTCTTACCTCTTCTATCGTACAGAGAACCTGTCTTCAGTAAAGGTCTCCTCCAATGTCGCCTTCTCTAAAGCATCCTCTAAGAAGACCCCGCCGACATCAACCAACCAGGTCAATCCTGCTGAGGAAGGTACGGATCTTTCCCAGTATACCCTAGACTAAGAGCTGAGATTTATGTCGATGGCAGACATCACAAGGAGTGAAGGAGGCTTTGCCAGCTCTCAATCGCCAGTCCGTCTCTCCTGTGTGGATCCAAGCAACATAGTTCTGCTACAAGAGGCTGAAACAATTCTTAGAAGCCCCTCACTTATTACCAAGCTCTCAATAGCAGAAAGATACATTCAGCAGAACGTGTTCCACAAGAGTCACCTGTGTTATAGAGACTTCCCTGAAATGGGAACAATTGTGCCAGCTGACGTCAAATCTGCTGACCGCGATGAGGAATTATTAAAAGTCCTGGCTAAGGAGGGGTCATTGCCTCCCGAAGAGGAACTTAGACTTCCAGGAACTGTCGGTAGTCAAGAACCTTTGAAGCTCCTATGGTCATTCGCCTGCGACCTTGTGTCGGGTCGTAGCATTTCCACGATGGTAAGCCACCACTTAGGTTGCACAGCAATTGCGACGCTTATTAACTTACCTATTGTAGGTATGGAATAAGGCCAATCAAGATCTGCTTGCAGTGGCATATGGTACGTCGATCTAAGTTCTCCATGCATGTGTTAAAGGGCTAAAACGATGTGAATCAGGTCCTTCAACTACATCCAGTCAAAATGATGGGCTTGTCCTTTTTTGGTCCCTCAAGAACCCAGAGTATCCTGAGCGCTTGTATCGCACAGAGAGCGGAGTGACCGCTGTCGATTTCA
The DNA here is from genome assembly GCA_900088475.1 of Hyphochytrium catenoides. Classification (NCBI taxonomy): domain Eukaryota; class Hyphochytriomycetes; order Hyphochytriales; family Hyphochytriaceae; genus Hyphochytrium; species Hyphochytrium catenoides. Next base: position 86,913 of record FLMG01002456.1, read on the forward strand.
GCGCTGTTCATCCAAACCTACTGGCTATTGGCATGTATAATGGGGGAATAGCTATTTATGACACGAAGAAGCAGCAGGTATTTCATGCGCTTTTCAAAATAAGTACCGTGGCTAAATGATCGCACATATCCTTCCAAACAGGACTCACCTGTCCTAGAAAGTCGCCATGGAGGTGGCTCTCATATGGATGCGGTCTGGCAGGTGAAATGGCTCGACAAAGGAGGACAAAAAGGAGAAACCTTAGGTACGTGGCAATGGCAGAGCCAAACTGAGATAACAAAGCACCCGTCTCTTAAGATCTGGTCCACATCACAGTGAGCATCGCTTCTGATGGACGCGTGACAGAATGGAGTATGAGTAAGGGCCTAACTCACACAGACCTAATGGTCCTAAGACGAGTCAGTAACCCTAGTGATAAGGCGAAGGGAGCCGGAGAAGGTGTCATATCTCGGCAGGCCAGTGGACAGTCCATAGACTTTCCCAAAAGCGACACATCCACCTACTTTGCTGGCACAGGTAAGTCATTGCAACTCCTTCCGCCCCGCATGACGCCGCGTACTAACCGTAGTCCCTAGACGACGGCACCATTCATAAGTGCTCATTCTCATACAATGAGCAGTACCTCCAGACCTACTTCGGTCATACTGCCCCAGTCTATAAAATAAGGGTTTCATCTTTCTACGAGAGTGCTTTCCTCTCGTGTTCAGCCGATTGGACTGTGAAGCTATGGGATCAGAAGAAGGAGGCGGACATATTTACCTTACATTCTGTACGTCCACTCAGTGTTTTGGCATGCATCAAGGAGCTTCGCGGTTTGTCATTAGCTAACTTTGGCCTGTAGGTCGACCTGGCAGCCCAAGTGAACGACATCACTTGGTCACCTCACAAAGCGACAGTCTTCGCTTCCGTTACTGGTGATGGAAGGATTGAAATATGGGATTTGGCAGAATCGACCTTGGATCCTATCATCAAGTTTTTCCCTTCTGAGCAGGTTCACGGTCAAGAGGTCGTGCCCGGTGGTCTCCGGAGGACTCTCACCGCCATCCTTTTTGCCAAAAGCGCCCCCGTAGTCGTCGTAGGGGACACTACAGGTCGCGTAATGTGCTACAGGTTGTACCATCCTAGCCTCCAACATGATGTCATAACATCCGAAAAAGAGCAGGCCGACAAACTCAAGAAGATAGTTCAGGGCAAAGCCTAGGCGGCTAATAATCGCCAGCTGTCGGCTGTGGGTGAGAGTGTGCCGAACGAACAAAGACGACGATTATCCAGTAGGACTTGCAAAGTCCTCTAGTACGTTAATCTGGTATGAGAATAAAGATACGTGAACCGGGTTATAACGTGCATTTAGGACTGTTCAGATCATAGAAACAGTCCTGCTCGCGACCGCGTGCCCATTCTATCCGACATGTACTTTCCTGCAAATGTGTAGACTCCCATTAGACCGGCACCAAGCAGCGATGCCAGTAACATGGTTCCGCGGCTCCCTATGGGCACATGGCGTAAAGGCAAAGTGAGTATCGGTTTAACTCTCGCTTCATTAGAGTACACCTACCTGTAGATCGGTAGATGGCCCCCGTCGCTGCTGCGGCCAGAATAGGTGGGACTTCAGGATATGGAATGTACTTTTCTACCTCTACTGTGTCACAAAGCTCTTCAAAGCTGGTATAGAATAATGCTGGGGAAGATGATGGCGTTAGACTGCTCTCCCCATCCACATATTAAGAGATAACGCTTACATAAGACTCCCAGCATATTGCCTGTTTTTGAGCCATATTTGCCGCAACCGTTCAGGACACTATTTACCCTAATCTTGAACCTTGGGCTTGGAGATGTCCTGAGTCCTTGAAAGAAGCCAAAAGCCCCGCCTAATCCGATACCTTGACCAATCACCGGCTTAGTGTTGATTATTGGCGAGAGCCATTCAGTTATCCTACCTGCTAGGTATGTAACACCCGTGTTATAGCTGATTCTCTCACTGTATGACCTGCCCTTCAAGTTATATTCCAGGTAATCCGCAGCTGGATAAAGAGTGTAAGAATGAGGATGACAAGGGACCAATGTGGCCCTTTGTTAGCTTATCAGTGTGCGCTCACCATTAGAGTTCATTACGCCCAGCATTGGGGCAACCGTGTTAAGGTCAATGTTGTCTGTCCGAGGCATAAGGATGCCCGAATAGGGGGTAGTATATGGGACCTCCTCATCGCTACTGCTGCTGTAGGACATCTTGAGGACTCTGTACGATGAATCTGAAGGTAAAGCTAAGCGCTTCGCATCAAACACACGAGGTGCAGGACCCAAGCAGGTCGGATGAACCCTTGCCGATAACAAAAACCTCTATGTTTGTGAGGTTTATGCCGGAGAGTGGAAGGAAGCTGCCGCCGTACAAGATGGTTTATAAAAGGGTTAAGAAGAAGAAGATGCTCATTCAACGAAGAGCTCTGTCTCTGCTGAAGGAACAGTCGGGCATTGATGAGAAAGAGAGACAGAAAGCTGCCTGTGCTGAGCGTCGGTGAAGAGTGAAGCCAACCACCCAAAAGGAAGATCACAGCCACTTTCTCATCAGTCTCTTGGAACGTGAAAACTGTCTGAGCTTTGTGTTCCCTATAGAACCTGGAGATAGGGGTCAATTTCCCTCATTCTGATGGAGTGGCTCTGCCTGTCCCTTCTTCCAATTACCCCCCAGAAGCTGATACTTGAACACCCGGGGGAGGGCTGAGAACACATAGGCTACTGGGGGATATCTCCAGGAATCAATCTTAAGGAGGAGGAGTGGGAAGCGGGAATCAGATGAATTTTGAAAAGCTCTGCGTCTTTCGCCATGACGGACGATTGCAGTTCTTCAAAAGTAACCTCGTACAACTTGTATCAGCTTTGGATCCTGGTGGACAGAGAAGAAGTGTCCTAGAGCTTGTAAAGGCTTCTTGGGGTCTTGCGGTGGACCTCGGATGAGTGAACAGTAGGAGCCATTGTGTCTGCGGCTGCCGGCAGGGCTTTCTTTTTCAGTGAAGGCGTTCCTTTGCTAATCAGCGGAATCCTTAATCACCTGATTGTTGTTGGCATATGGGTAAGAAGGCAGGAAAACAGCGACTCTGACCTATTTCCTCCATATACTATCTTGCAATATAGGTGACAACAAAGGCTATTTGTTACTCGCAGAAGGCTAAGTTAGAACAGCAATGAAGTTGTCTGAAAGGGGCCTGAAGAGGGGGGTGCAACACTTGACTGAGAGAAAAATAGTGGTGGAAACGACAACAAGGGGGACGAGAAAATCTCTGAGGTTGCAGCAAGCTCTCCTATCATCTGTGTCCGATGGCAGTAGGTCAGAGAATGTAACAGAGGAGAAGAAGAATGTGTCGTTAGGAGAGGCAAACAAAAAAAAACATAAAAAGTCTTCGCCACGTGGCAAAGAAGACCAGAGCTTGGCGGCCAATAAGGCCAGGCCTCATGTAAGAGCAGAAAAGGAGGCAACCCCACAACAATTTTGTTGGAAGCACGGCACTCTGGACAGGGATTACGAGATAAGGTATAGATTTTGTGCTAGCATGCTGGTTGCTCCAAAGGTCTGGCTTTCTCGAAGTCTAGAAGAATGGGGGTAGTTATTAGTAAGTAACCTCATACTAATCAGCAGTAACTTCTGGTCACAGACTCATAAAGACAAAACAGAAAGCCGCAAGCTTGATTGTAGGGGTTGATGAGGCTGGTCGTGGACCTCTCGCGGGCCCGGTAGTTGCAGCAGCTTGCGCTATCCCGCTGGAAGTCACCATCCACGGTGTCCAGGATAGTAAAAAGGTACTAGGCAATCTACAACCACCGTTTTCAAAAATATACCC
>FLMG01002456.1:90791-125475 GCA_900088475.1 Hyphochytrium catenoides
TGTCTTCGTTCTTACCCAACGCCCAACCCACCAATCACAGGTCATAGAAAGGGAAGAGATTGACCGGATTAACATACTACAGGTGCGTATGTCTGCTGCTTCAATTAGGTCGTTCCATCTGGTACCCCACGCTTACAACTCCATTTGGTCAACAGGCGAGTCTGAAAGCTATGAAACAGGCTGTGGAAGCCTTGGCGCAAGTCCCAGATTACGTGTTTATCGATGGGCATATCGTGCCTCCTGACTTTCCTCACGATTGCGAGACTGTTGTCAAGGGTGATTCTAAAGTCTTTCCTATAGCTGCCGCATCCATCATTGCTAAGGTCTGTACTCTAATTCTTACGGTCTGGTCAAACCTCACAAAATCGTGGTTACAATGGCCTACTAGGTGACCAGAGATAGGTTGATGCTAGCTCTTGACAAGAAATTCCCCGTGTATGGCTTCGCCACAAACAAGGGATATCCTACAAAAGCTCACTTTGCGGCACTCAAGAAATTCGGACCCTGTGACGCACACAGGACAAGTTATGCACCTGTCAGGGAGTGGCTAGCAGCTAATACAGAGCCCAAGGTTGAGCGATAACGTTTGATTTAAAGGGAAGATGATTTAGAGACAATGAAAACCATAGTCCTAGGAGGAAGAAGTGAATTTGAACAATAGAACTCTAGACAAAGAAATAATTTGAGAGTAGAGCCACAGTTAAATAAAACATCGAGCGGTCAGAATGTCAGGTAGCACGCTTATGACGTGGAGGCCGGGCACCCGGACAAAATATCTTGTACGCTGAAGCTCCGATTTACTGCTCCTCCACAATTGGACTGCCCGTTGATTTGCCGCTGAAGGTCAAAGTAGGCGCTGGAACTGGCATTGAGTTGCACGGGGTACATTGATGTCACGCCCAGCGAGGCAAGATTCGCATATTGTGCATCCAAAGAGGTGCCATCAACTTGTTGTGGCTGCGTCATACCGTCTCGAGGTTCAGGTTTTGTGCTTTGATCCCACGAAGCGTGATCTTGTGCTCCTTGTTGAAAGCCCGATATAAAGCGGTCGTCCTCGGCAAAACTGAAGACATCTGACGCCGAAGACGGATAGTTGGCACCACGAGCAGTGAGATTAGGGTACAAGGATCTCCAAGCATTGATGTCATCGACTACTCGCATGAGCAAGGCGTCTTGAGTGGCCAAAGCAATCAGTCTCTCAGTAGAGAGTTTCTCATCCTTTCCTCCTCCATTGTAGAGTTCAATTAGAGCGAGGAGGGATGGGGTTGGCGCGAGATTAACCTGCTTGGATCCCGTCGCTGACTCTTCCCTGCCATCGCTACCGTTCGTGCTACCGTCCTCTCTAAAAGGCAGCCCTCCAGGAACTGAAGGGTTGGCGCCTGATAAGATGGAGAAAGGTCCCCTTTGAAGTCTTCCATCTCCCGAGTCAAGAGCAGCAGCCGCAGCTTCAGCGGCCACATGAAGTTCATGGGTTGCAAGCCATTGGGGTGCAGGAGGTTGAAGGCGATTATCTCCATCCAACGAAGTGCTTGCACTCCTCTGCCGCTTCTTCCTTTGCCTGTCTGCCGACCTAAAATTGTGGCAGTGCGTATGGCGTAACCCTAGTGGTAACTTCACATTACACTGCCCATTGACTTTGCAACAACACTCAAACGTGCATAGCAAGCAAACCCATCGTTCGCACTCTTCGCCCTCAACTAGTTTGCCGAACTTCTTCCATAGCCCATTGCGACAGAAGACCGTAGAGCACTTGCTGCACTTAATTCGACCTTCGTATCTGGTGTACAATCATAACAGAGCAGCGTATTAGTAGGAGTAATTCACCCTTAAACTGACATCAATTGACTCACATCTTTCCATCTGAGCCTTGCTTTTGAACTTTACCGCAGTCTCCATCTCCATGAAGATGACATGTTCCTTGAAAAGCATCAGCGCCGCTAGCGGCCGACATCCTGCGGCGCGGCTGGGAAAGAGCTAAGAAGAGGCAGTTCAGGAAATGAGCAGTTGAGTTCTTGCCACTTCCCACTTCCTCGTATCGCGCCAAATCAGAAGCTGGAAAGTGGCCCTCGCCTCCGGGCCTTTTGCCGACCTGGACAGACTCTAATCGGCGATAGTCTAACCCACGAATGAGGCAGGACGAGGAGAAGATTGTTCTATCTGCTATCGGCGGATTGAGGTCTGAACTTCGAAGCCAAGAACTCCAGAGCCTTGGACCTTCCTTACTAGTGTTACAGGGAAGACCGAGTGATGAGCAATACCCTGCAACTGGTTCGAGAGACGGTTGGCTTTAGGAATTGCCGACCTTTTCCACGGAAGCGCGAGGAAGCATTGAACGGAGTTTCGTCAAGTGAGGATACAGAAGATGTTTCGGAAACTGGCCTATCAGAAGTTGGAGAGCCTGGTCTCTGATAGCCTTAGTCTCCCAGTACCGAAGCTTGGCAAGAGAAAAGAACGAGTAGACCGCCCACTGGCTATCCGACGCCATTACTACTGTTACTATGGAGCTGGGGTTGTGCGCCATCTTAGGCCGTGGAGGGTAGCCAGAGCGATCGAGAAGAACTAAGGTAAAAACTACTTACTATTCTTATTACTTATCCCGTTACTAGTACTAGTTAGCACTGTGGAGGCCAGTAAGAGTAATAATGCACTCGAGCAACAAAACAGTACTTGGAAGACGGTGGTCAGCAACTCCAGACTGAGACAAAGCGCTCTGGATACGAAGAGCCAGCGCGACGAGATGTAGGTAGGACGACCTCCACCTGAGAGAATGCAGCGTATCTCTGGTCCTTTTCTTGATTGTTGTCAAGTGTACGGCGCCTTTCCCATACCTGAAAGAAGTACATTTACACCTACATAACATCGAGTTGCTCAGAGGGTTGTAAAAGGTACTGGCCACATAGAGTGGAAACTACCTTCATGAAAAAACACGGGGGATTCTAGCTCCGATCATGGATAGTGGATAGCCCTCGCGCCCCTTCTCTCGGGCTAATTAATGAACAGGGACAGTCCACCGGGCCCATTAAACCCTAAACCCTGAGTCTATCAAGAATAGAACCTGCCAGGAATGATTCTGGGATAAGAAAAGTTCCCTCCCTTTTTTTAAGGGCTGAGTGATACTGTTCGTACAGCGAGGAGAGTACCAGTTACCTACTCATGGATGCTGGAACCCCAGTCCCGACAAGTGTGACCAAGTTACTCAGCTATACATATCTAGTCCGTAGTTATTTTGAGTGTATTTGATGGGAGGAAAGACTTTCCATTCATTGTCCTCGACGAGGACAATTGCAGTTGTCAGCATAGATGTCACCATCTTCTGGAGGCTTCTTTCGAGTAAGTTTAATGAACTCGAGTATATCATTGTATAATTTCCCCCCCTAAGAATACCGATCATCATCAGCTTCATCAGCAATCAGCTCTCGTCGGTAGAAGTTTGATGAATTCCGGGTCTTTGTGAAGAACAATCATCATTAATATATATATTTATTGAATGACGACCCTAGGAGGAGGAGATAACATTAATAATGACGACGTGCTGAGAAAAGTCCAAGATCTGAGTGGTGGATAGGCTCTGGGTGCCCGTGTCGTCCCTTTGGCCTCTCATACCATGACGACAGGAAACAACGCCACTTATTAGATAGTATCTTGTACTTCTGTATGTATCCATTGTAGAGATTCTGTACAACAAGTCGCAGCAGTACTTAATGCTATATGCCATGATGTGACACTAGATACCCCGTCGCAGTAGAATGACACTACTGCCTCTCTTCTGCCGCCAGCCTTCCACAATTTCCTCAACTTCCTGCCTTGAGTTGCAGAAGCTTGTCATTTCTAAAAGCGTCATTGAGCGAAAGATGTTGACTCTTCTTTCGTAGGGAGTAGGGGGTAGGCACCAATCCCGGCAGGACGACGTCGTAATCCCGAAGGGCAGAAATACGAAGGATTACCTCCTCCAGGCAGAAGTCCAACGCACTTGATGACTGAAAAGCGTCCTCAGGTTCCGATCGTCTGGCTGGACATGACACGCTAGTGGTACGACTGTAGTACGGCGTAGTCTTTACTCTTTCTCATCCATTCCACTTACCCGTAATAAAGAAAGGACTTCCTCTTCCATCTTCCTCCTCCTGCATCCTAAGAACGGCTGCTTTCGGCGCAATGGCAGCAGCTGATCTATTTGATCATATGCTTGATCTCCTCCAAGAATTTGCGGTGGATCTGGAGCTCTAGCCAACTCGATAGTAGTCATCCTGTCTGAATAATATAGCTGATGTGTTGTTTGGGACGACGAGAATGAGTACAAGATAGCCAGCCGCATATCGCACAGTCTGGGCTGCCTGAGGCTACTCGGTCCGAAATCTCCTCCTCAAGCACGACACCCCCTAAACTAATGATGAGGGTGGTAATTGTAGCTCTACATAAATAGCGACACCATTCGCTGCTTTGCATCTCTGCATTGTTGGTCAACCAACTCTGGCGAGGTAAATTAACGGGTACTCAAAAGATCATAAACCAGTAGAATCTGTAGTCATATGTGATTGTTCTAAGTGGTGGCAGGACTATCAGACGTCGAACATTACTTTATTCCCTCTGCACTTTTGTTCATGAGCGCCTGGCACCTTTAGCAAAGACAAAGCTTTCTCTACTCAAGAGCGAATGTGGCGGGCTTGCCGCTTGCCTTAACATCACTTGCTGCTTCACCAGGGGGTTTGAAAGTCTAGTGAGACCTAATCCCTGCTGAGGCTTAGCGAGTTCACCAAGTGCTTGTTGTCGCTTTCTTACAGTGGGATCCTAATGAGCTCCACTTCGTAGTACCATTCGCTGTTATTTCAATGATCACAGTAGCCTAAACCGGAAAACGAAACCTCCTATCATGGACAACATGATTCCTTTATTAGCGGCGGGTTGGGAGCTGAAGGGAGAAGTGAAGATGTGAATAGGCGCTTTTGAAAGACCTAAGGAGCAAATCGGCCAACTATGTATGTGCCGGGTCATGATAGACGGTGCTCCGGTAAGTGTTCGGAAGAGACTTGGCCTTCGTTGTTAACGCGTTTGAAGACAGCGACAACTTCTCGTAAAAAATTTATGTTACGGTGAAACGATAGAGACAAGTTGTGGATCCGAGAAGCCATTCCTAGATGTAGACATTGCGTGCGTAATCTTGCCTGGACGTCCTCTTACTCTCCCTCAGATCGGCTTCAACTCCCTTGTCGGCGTAGAAAATAGCAACGTCGCCCACCATACGCAGATCCCGACTTAGGTTCTCACGTCGGCCGCTGCTCGACCACATTGGCCTAGAGTTGGGCGACCTATCTATGCTAGTGTGTCGTAAATTATCGACTATATCCCTAGCGCCAGCCTGATGATGATAGGACTTTTTGTTGACAGTGACGAAGTCCACGAAGCTAAGAGAGCGGGAGGCTGGACGACTAACCTTTTGGGACTTTAGGATAGGACTATCCACCAGGCTCGCAACAGTTGCAGTCGGAGACAGTAGGCCAGGTGTAGAGATGTTCTTGGGGTCGTCCTCTGGAATGATGCTCTCAGAAGCCCGTTTCGCATCGCCAGCATGTGGCTTTTTAGGGGGATGTCTAGCGGCCTGATAGAAGACTTTGTAGTTGGAAGCATCCCCTTTGCGCAATTTTAGAGCTTGAATTGTAGTTGGGTTTCCGTTTGACGCACTACTTGAAGCTCGGGTCTGGGCATGTTGGCCATGTGGCAGACTAGCATCCATCCGGCCGTCATCCTTTCCCACGGTGACTCCTAGTAGTGTATATAGGCTTCCGTGAGAGAACTGAGATTTACCTGTGTCCATGCTGGGGTTATATGCTTCTTCGAGGGATGTAAGCATATCAGAGAAAGCGCGCTTTATCTGATGGATGCGAAAGCAGTTCCTGCCAACATTGTTGCTCTGTCTTAGAGGATCCTCGATGTAGAGGGGGTCAAACTTGTGAGGATCTTGAACCTCCTGAGTCTCAACACCCCACGAATCATGCAGACGGAAGCTGCGACGTTTCGATCCAGGACTTCCGAGATGTGGGCCGTACGGTTCAAAAGTCGAGTCACCTACACTTCTGACGCTTCCTGTGTAAGACCTCACTTCTACATCATCCAACTCTGTACCAGATATGTCGCTTCGAGAGTCTTGTCCTGAGATCGCATGCCTATCAAGGTAGCACTTGCGCCCAACACTGATTCCTGTTGTACGCGGGTCGAACTGTCTGCCATAGAAACCAAGGAAACCAAGCAGAAGCATTCCGAGATCCGTGGTTCGAGTGCCAGTACCATCAGAGGACGTCCCATAATGGTCCTGAAGGAAGCGAGCTACTAAGAGCACCAGCCCATAGGACGATAGCCCTCCACTATAGGACGCACCCAGTCCTTTCAGTGCTAGATATGCCTTCAAAACAATTACCAAGTAGGTTATGGGGGGGAAATCCTTGAGGAGAAGTTGGATCATCTCATTCGACGCCAGCCCATTATGTCCCGGCCCCTCAAAAGAAATGTCCAACTTTACTGGGAACTGCTTTCTGTGCTTATCATCATCCGAGACCAGGGGTAGCGGCTTTGTAGTGAGAGTAATGATAGGGATCGGCGTTTTAGCTATGGACTTCAATGACTTCCCCTCCACCCAGGGCTGTACTTGGAGAGTACGAGCCAGATTTTGTTGCCATGTCTCCTTTATAGCATTCCGTCCCTCCAATGGACCAGGGGCTTCCGCCAGTGCCGCCATATGTACTTTAGGCAGACAAATCACCATGTCCAGATCGCTGACGTCATGCAATGAATTTAGTGTCTAGGCTGGTCGACGATGAGATGTTAATTGAGGTCACCTGGAAGGAATGCAGAGCCCTGTCACATAGGATCCGTACATCTTGACCTGTGCTCGTGGCCACAAAGAGCGCACTGCAGATGTGCACAGCTGTCTGGCGGCCATTTGTGATGAGTATAGGTCTCTGGCTCTTGCCTGCAAAGAGACAGAGGGGATATGTCAGATTAGCGGTTTCACGTGAACCATGTCCTGGTGACCAGCCTACCTGGATTCCATTAACAAAAGCACAAATTTCCCAGTGCAAGCTACTCCTCAGAGGACCAAGTCCAGGAGGAACTTTATCTCCTTTTGGGGCCGGGGCTTCCGGTGGGATTACTCGCAAAGAGGTACTCACTAGGGGAGGAGATACAATCCCAGGACCTTGTTTTGCTGGTATGCCATCGAGTGAATGCGGGTTGGTGTTAAAGTGGATGATCCGGTTGGCAGAGGAAAGAGCCCCAGAGAGGTGAGAGATCTGAGATTTCAGCTCTGACACTGCAGCAGTCAGCAAAGACACGTCTGCATGAAGAGAGAGGCACATCCGCTTAATATCCTACAGATGATTGACATAAAGCATCAGTGCCGGATGCATATGTGCTCGTACGAAACCGTCAAAACCTGGTTGTCTTGAATCAGCTGCTCTAACCCCTCATGTCGCTTCAGGTCTTCTTTGTCTTAAGCCGAAGTACTGTCAGGAACCACTCACTTCTTGCGAATGTTTATGACATACCTGCGCTCGAGAGCGGTCCATCATTGGGTGCTGGCCTGCAGTGAGGATCGTTTTCGATGACTGCTTATCAAACAGGCTGTTAGTACTCGGCTCTAGTCAGAGAGGCGTGTGTCTCTTGAGACCTTGTGAATTTTCTTCTGCTTTACAATCAGTATCTTCGCTAGCTATGGGAGACCTAGGATCGTGGCCCTTACTGCTACGTGGAGTATCTACCATGACTTCAGTAGCTGCAGTTGAGAGCGCCTATCAGCGCTGCACGACACTGATATTGAGTTTGAGGTCATACCTCCAAAAGAAGCAACTTGATCGTTTGTGACCTTTTCTTCCGGAGTTTGGCACGTCACCTCTAGCCTGCTGTCCATCCCCTCAGGACTGTAAGCGCTCTTGTCCACGGACGTAAACTGGCCTTCTTCAGCACCCTTCAAGGTCAAGGTCAAGATATGCTTAGGTACGATAGGCGGACGACAAAATTAGAAGGTGACCTTAAGTCCTTCAGCTTGTTCATCGTCATAAGATATGAAATCCCAAGGGGGTCGCATGCGGTTATAGCAGTGGATCCCTGAGTCCAGAAAGGACACATCTTCATAGTGGTCCATCGCGCCAGAAAAGAAGATGCTGTGCGGGAATAGAACCATAGTTAAGCCAAACCAATTCTTAACCGTTCCCACATTTGCACACACCTTTTTGATCCAAATATGTCTCCTATACTGCCCTTCACCGGAACTTCTTGGCCGTACCCCATACCCAGAACCGCCTCTCCGGGGATTGGCCAATTGGTACCTTGCAATCTTCGTCAGATTTGCCAACATTATAAAACTATAAGTCGACCAGACCTGGTGCCAGAGACGATAAACGAAAGCTACTGTCACCAAAGCCGTTATCAACCCCTGTCATATCTCTTGATGATCTATGAGGTGTGATGTGCACGCCTTCCTCTTGAACGCCAAATAGCGGGCCAGGTTGCATTGGTCCACGTCTACGCCTCCTACGTCGCCGATGCTTTCGCTGCTTCCCTGGTTCAGATATGTCACAAGTATCACCAGGTGGGGGTAGTGCCCCAGCGTAGTGCTCCTGGTTCTGTCTGAGAGTGATCCAACCCCACACTCTCTCAAAAATCGTTGACATTATCTCTCGGACATCATCTTCCGAAGTCTTTAAAGACGAATGTAAAGTCAGATTTCAGGTTCGCAGCTACTTTAGAAGTCTATCTTACCTCCATCGAATGTCTGCTATTAGAAACGTTCTCACTTTCTGCCTTCACTGCCTTCACTCCAGTGTGCATGACTTGATCACTCCAGCCTTGCAAATGACTCAGTATATCGTACCAGGCAGATGTGCAAGACGAGTCTGTGATCTTTGACAGGCTTAGTAGTGTGCCCAGAACAGGCTTATCGTGTCCCGTAGGATCCTTTGACGTCCAAAGGCTTGCGCCCTGTCTGGAGATGAATTTTCTTTGGGTCGAACTGAAGCTCTCCCAACATCCAGCAGGAAGGTCTTCGAAAGATAGCTCCATCACTTCTGTCTAGAAGCCGTTCAGGTACATGCTTTCACTTTAAAAAGCTGAGATTCTCACCTCCATCCAGTGGTCACTCTTTAATGGCCGAATTGTGAAGCCCCCATCTCCAGCTGCGCAATTTTTACGTAAACCTGCGGCCGCAGCTGCCATTCAAGCGCTGCGTAAAGAAGAGGAATCGCCAAAGCTGGGGTGGTAACGGTCCAAACGGCTGCCCACCTTCTGTCAGTGCATGATCACCGTCCTGGATCTTTGCCCATTGTCTTCTCAAGGATAGCTCCTGCGGTAGGGTATCAGAACTGGAGACCAGACTCGTTGGTTATTTATTTATGACGCACCATATGGTATACAAGGTAGGACCCGAAAGTCATGACCTGTGTCCAGGACAGCCATTGGTGAACCATTGAAGGCAATTTGTCAAGGCTGAAAGTACTCACTTTATTTCGGTTAAGATCTCTTGAGCATCGAGTACTCAGGAAGGGACGACCTGATACTGCCCTCAGTACAGAGAGCAGACGTGCTCCATCCTCACAGAGGGCCGGGGTCAATATGATCGCCTGCTCTGTTGGTGTAAAATAGAGTCGAAGAGCACATTCAAACTCGCGATAGAGTTTGTACTCTTTATGCGTCAAAGGAACTGCAGAACGCCATATATCAGCTGAAGCAAACCATGACCAATTGCAGTTACTTACCATCGTACATGTCGCCCCATGGTGTCGGCCCCTGTCTTAAGAGAAGAACGCAGCCATCCCTGCAAGCCCATCAACCGACTAGATAACACCCGAGGAGTCTGCTAACAAGCATTACCTTGGCATCTCCTCCTGAGTGTGAGGGTCCTTTGGTGGTCAGAAGATCAGAATCATTGCATTGACCGCCTCGATGCTAGCTAAAGCAAGCATACCTTTCCAAGGCTGTTTTGCCCCTCAATCTCCCAAGAGGGCTCAGGTTGTGTCACGCCACACAAAGCCACGCGCTGCAAGCTGTACAAGGGCTCTTCACTCCCACCGATCGCACGAGTAGGAGTCAGAGAGCTTATCCTTGATATTACATCTAGACTCGCTGGGTCCGATACTCTCAGAAAGAAAGCCCTTTCACAGGATGACAAGCTCAGGAACCAATCCCAAATGGAGTCGTCGTCTGGATCCGCTGCGCGAATGCCCTTCCACTGCGCTTTCTACACCAGAATTAGTACTTGGCCCTATAGAGGTAAGGGTCATCATCCTTACCGTCCGACAGAGAGCAACCACTTCTGCCAGACTCTCCAGCTGGCTAAGCACAAGCCCGTTCATGCTTTGCAAACGGCGCTTACATAAATCAGAAGCTGCTGCAAGTTAGGCGGATAGGATTCTGATCTTCTTGATCTTAGCTGACTCTGCTTCCTTTCTCCCGTTTGCCAGAGTTCTTCATTGTTTCTGACTATGTATAAAAAGAGTTCCGCAGCTCACCAACTCTTCGTTTATCAACCATCACAGATAAGAATGCATGAATGCATGTGAGAGATATCGAATATCGAACCAGAGATGCATCCTCATCTGATTACTAAATAAAGGATGAGCAAAGGTGGAGACAGATATCCTTCGTCCCTCCCTTTGGATGCAGACACTTTTGATAGCAGGAGAATGGTACAGGAGCTGGTACAGGTACTCGTACGAAGCAGATTGATACTTGTACTGCTATGAAAGCCGGTCGCTGATTCCTGCCATTGTGAAGACAGAGTTGACTAGAGCATTAAGGTGAAGCAGCACGAGGGCCAGCTGTGTCGAGTGTCTGTCTCAAGAGGCATACGAGCACTTGGTAAACGCTATAATCAGCCAAGGTGTTATTTCGTAAGAGACAATTGGATAGACGACTCCGCTTCAACAACCTCTTCAGCTGCGCTTATGTTCTATGACCGCAAGTAGGCTGAGGGCTCACCAAAGCTATTGAAGGACGAAAAGAGGAGGCAGGCCGAGGATTTAACCCTTGCAACTCTGAAACACAATGGCGGTAAGGATGAAAGACTAATCCTGATAGGGCCTGTGAAATCTCATATATGGGCAGATTCAGATGGATTTTATACCCTATGAGGCTCCAGTTGAAGGAGGACTAATCAGCGCCTTGGCAGTGATACTCTCCTTGATAGGCCTCGCCCTTACAGCAGTGTTCTTCCTGTAAGTCCTAAGGACTCGTTGGCCTTTATGTAGTTCCCCTATCTTACTGCTCTTGCAGGTATGAAGCTCGGTCAAGAAGTGGCAAGAACTTGGTGCTAGAGCTGTCTTTGGCTCTTTTGGCGTCGACAGCCCTTGGGTTCGGCACTTTGTTTGCATTCCTCTACTTTGGTATCTACGTCTAATGGGCACTTCCTGTGGTGCTAGCTCTCCTTAGTATAGAATAACATAATTAACCAGACTGCCGGGCGAACTCACTAAGCTCATATTCCTCAAGGAATCGATCTATTTCCTCTTCACTGTAGAACAGGTCGCCGACAAGGTCTTGAGGAGTGATTGGCCTCTTCCTTACCATAACCCTGGAACAAAACCGTACCCTCCTAGAGTCTCTTCCAAGATCTTCACAAATAGTGCTGTCGGACGGGCTGAGGACTTCAGATTCAGAGGTGTCGATCATCCTAGTGCCAGACTCTCCACCACCTGACTTCCGATAGTAATTCAACTCCGCAAAGGCGGTTTTTCCTTCATGAACTCCATGCTGCCGATGGCCACCAGCTACGGAAAAGACAGGAGACAAGTTGACCCTATTAAATGCCTGGTGGTCTTTTGGATGCAATGTCTCTTCCAGTTGCCATGCTGCCAAGGTGCGTTGTGATTGAGAAGAGGGAAGAGCGTCCAAGCTGCCATCCGTCTCCACATCAGGCGAGAAGAGATCAGGATAGGACCCGACGAGCCAGTGCCCAGGGTTCGTTCGTCCAGAATGAGCTGATCTTTTGTGACTTATCTTTGTGCTAAGGGGCTGTAGGAGATAGCGATCAAAAAAAGAGGTCTCTCCTGGTGGACGACAATAAGACTCTCCGGAATCTTTCGTTTTTCGAGCGTCTGACTGCAGTGGTGTTGGTCTTTGTAGTTCTTGGTCGGACAAGGTTTTCTCCCTGAACATGTCCTCAAAAACAGAGATGACGTCTTGTTTAATGCACTCCACCATTTCCTCCTTCGCAATAGGGGGGCAATCATTTTTTGCCCGTCGCCTTTGAAACTCAGCCTCGATTAGCCCAAGAATCGACTTCTTGGCGGTAATGGTTTGGATGAGCTTTTCCTTCTTTGAGATTTGTGATCTCAGGCCAGCATTAGGACACGTACTCATTCTGGCAAAAGGGATACTCGAATCCTGCTCCTGGGCCGAACAGTCGTCCATGTCACGGCTATGAAACACTAGCTAGTGGAGGACCTTCCCTGTTGATGGCACCAAGACATGCTCCTGTCCATGATAAGAGTAGATATGCTCTAGCGCCTCATCCATACTCCCAGTCATCCATGGCACAGAGGTTTCCGTAGCCCTACTATGAACATCCCACTTGTTCCTTTTCTGAGGAGGGTAATTTTGCCCTTCTACTGGCTTGGTGATAAGCTACTCCTTGCCATCGCTCTTGTCCAGCAGCAAGGTAAGCAGAGAGATAGGGAACTAAAATGGTGGCAAGTTTCAAGGAGTATCGATCTTCTTCTTCTGTCTTCCAATCTACTAATGAACTTCACATACCAAGGGTCTGACTCGACCAAGGGTCTGACTCGTCCAAGGTGGAAAGAGGTTCAGACGTAATCAAAAGAGATTCATACCAAAGAAGAGATTCGTTCAGACGTGAGGGAAAGAGATTCACAGATGTTCAATAACAAAGGCAAGCAGCAGACAAATTTTTCGCAAAGACTCTCTTTTAGGTAGAGAAAAAAACGATCTTCTTTGACATGGCGATGGAAGAAGGGAAATAAAGTCATTTTTATCAAAAAGCTGGGTGGTGTCCTCAAGATGTACAAGTAAGTACTCGTAGAACTTTGATTACCAAGTCTTACTTGTGCAAGAAGTGGAGAGACAGCAAAAGGAAGGTCAAAATGTTGGGATTATCTTTGTTTTGTTTCAGTCCACTAGCTCTGAGACCAAGTGCAATTAGATCTATCTTCTCGCCTTTAGTTCTACTTATACTTGTACGGTGTCGTCATTTTTTTGTTTTTGCATTTGTGATCCGCACCAAAGCAAGCACAAATGGCACGCAAATAAAGGTTGTAATAATAGGAGGATAGTTCTACTTCTACGAGTACAAGTAAGAAGAAAAAAGGGTAAAAGAAAAAGTAGTAAGAGATGAAGAAAGAAGAAGTAAGAGATGAAGAAAGAAGAAGTAAGAGATGAAGAAAGAAGAAAAAGGAGAAAGGAATGAGAAGAAGAGGAAGAAAAAAAAGAAACAAGGAAAGCTATAAGGAAAGCTATACTTTAATGAAGAAGAAGAAGAAGGAAAAGAAGAAGAAAAAGAGGAAGCAGAAAAGAAACAAGGAAGACTATCAAGCCCTGGTCTCTTCCTCCTCAACCTGATCGCCTCCACACTCATCATCAGTGAAGGAAGAATCATAACTGATCTCTTCAGTACAAGTCCTCGTAGGAGGGAGATAGTTTTTTGAAAATAAAATAGTAAGCATCTATTGCATCTGGGAGTTACACAACGATCACGGCTTGAATACTAAAAATGGCACAGGACAGAGCAACCGAAAATCCGAAGTTTTACTTCAGAAAACGCTGTAATATCAAGAACCCGATACCTCTCTCTATTTTCGGTAATACCTCTCTGCCGAATACAGTCAGTGCCAGAAAGAGCCAGAACCTGAGCCAGTTGTGTTTGGTTGTTCTGATTGATAGCAGATAGTAGAAGCATGGTATTGCAAATCACATACATATGTAGAAATTGGAGAGCACTTTCCTTGTGATAGCCGCAAGATGAGATTGTCTGACACTGCTGGACGACCACTATCAGCGATCACCCTTCTTGTGGGCCATCACACAACGCTTGCAAGTATGGATCAGTGAACGCCCAACGTGGAATGCGGGTAATGAGCGTTTTTACGCAGAAGCAGGGACCAAGCGTGTGTCAAGTTCCAAGCAGTAAGCTCAAGAAGAAGCATATCGGTAATACTTGGGCTCTACTGACTC
Organism: Hyphochytrium catenoides; assembly: GCA_900088475.1. Classification (NCBI taxonomy): domain Eukaryota; class Hyphochytriomycetes; order Hyphochytriales; family Hyphochytriaceae; genus Hyphochytrium; species Hyphochytrium catenoides. The sequence continues at coordinate 104,961 of FLMG01002456.1, forward strand.
TGACGCCGCCAGCAGCCCTCTTAGCCCGTGAGCAAGAGTCAAGATGGGCTCTTTTGAGTTATCCTGCTGTGATGACGATCAGGTAGGCACGTGTGCGTGAACAAAAAAGTTGTTTTGCTGAAGCTCAGTGTCGCGTACATCTCATTGCGCAGGTTGTCACAATAACGCTGATTGGTCTATACACGATCGTCATCTTCGTTTTGTGGCGCAAGGTCGTTCTGCATCCTTTCAAAATTCTGTAAGAAGCCACTAGTCATTACCTTCTCAAAGCAGGAGGTGAACACTGACGCATGTACCCTACCCTAACAGTGTAGTCTTCCTCCACGAGCTATCACATGCCTTGGCAGCCTTGATTACTTGCGGCAAAGTCACCGGTATTGAGGTTCATGAGAACGAGGGAGGAGTAACGAACTACATCGGCGGATGTAGGCTTGTAGTGCTACCAGCGGTAGGTTTTAGTTACTTCCATTGTATCGGACGTTGTCATTGGCGGCTGACACCACTTATGCAGGGGTATCTGGGCTCTGCCCTCTGGGGGTTGGCTCTCATCGTCTGCAGGTACAGCATTGCCTGAAGATTTGTGATAAATTGCTAGCCCTTTATTTACCGTTGCTCTTCCTAGTGCGAGAAATCTATGGGCAGAAATCATCACAGGTGTTCTTATCTTTTGTATGTTGGCAGTACTCTGCTACGCCAGAAACGGTTACCTGCGGTGGCTGTGCGTTGGTAAGCCGCAAGTTTGAGATAACATTGTGTGGGTTATAGGAAACATTGATCTCGCACCATACCAGGTTTTATAATCTTCCTTGGGGTGGTCCTCGCATGCAGCATTTTATGGTACCCGCTAGCTCCCTACGTAACTCTCTTCATAGGAGTTATGAGCAGCTTGTTTGCTGTTTATGATATTTGGGATGACCTTATTAGCCGCAGAGTACATGGAAGGTACGTCTTCTTCGGGCTCTCTTCTTACAACCCCATCTGACGAGACGTCGGTCACATAAGTGACGCCGTTGTATTTGCAGAGCTAACTCACACCAGCAGTCGATGCTGGGGAGTAATCTGGGCTATCATCTCTCTCGCTTTCCTTGTTGGTACGTTATACAGTAATTTATGAGTCTCAGAAAGACCGTATATCAATGCTGAACGTCTCTTTCTCACAGTTGCCGTTACAATCAACCTTTATGTGTATGACAATAGCACTCCCAAGACTTGGGAGGAGCTTTCCTCAGAGACAAAAATAGTGATAGGGGCCTCAGCTGGAGTTGCTGCACTGTTAGTGGCCTGGAGGATCTCACCGTTGTGGAAGAAACCATAACAGGAAGTTGGCCACATCAGTCATAGACAACCGTGGTCAAAATTCCTACCGTGATGCTCTCAATGTACGGAGTATAATTTGAGCACTGCGCTTACATAATTTCGATCTCGAAGCGGCTATGCAGTATTGCCGGAGGCGGCGAGAATTGCTCCTGTCATACATCATATGCTGTCTGTCTCTCCTCTAGCAATTCTCCGCAGCGCACCTCGCCCATCAGCTGCAAAGCGGTTCTGAGAGCAGCATATTCCTCTTCCGTTTATGGGACTGCACAGCAGGATAATAGCTTCTATCATCGGCGAACTCCAGCGTGGAAGACAGCGGAAAATGGCAACAATAGAACTCGGAGGGTGTAGATTATTGAGGAGTTTTGACGGGTGCTAATAAAGGCCTTTCTGAGATGTTGCATTCCTAGCAAGAGACAGGGGATTGGTTGCTTGATTTATGTGGGATTATCATCATGAGATTACCGCTAGCCTAATGGAAAATAACTCTTCTGAATTCTGAGTTTTTCATTTTAGAATTGTGAATTCTTTCCAAAGAACCCATCAGTCGCATCTCAGTGCCTTTTTGCTCTTACAGCCATTTCAACATAGTTCTTTTGCTGGCATCTTAGAACTCAAGGTACCTATAGTTCTCGAGGGCAACTCTACGAATAATTCCAGGTCATCGGGAAGTAGAAGATCTTCCACATATTCTGAAGCTCGTGCTCCTTGTTGTGATGGATTCTGGCTCCTTTGCTGCTAAGCCTTAGTAGAGCTAGTCGTCCAAGTGTTTTTGTTTCATTTCAAGACATTAGAGACAGCTTATCACCCATTTGCCTGCCTTGATTACAAGCTGCCCAGCGACCTCCATAAATACAGCTTATTTCAATCATGGCTCTTGTGGACGCCACTTTTGACCATAGCGGGACTGCGCTGCTGATCATTGACCCTCAGGTGAGTTGGCGGTGTTGAGAGTCTATCAATGGAGCTGTCCCTAATGGTACATTGGTGCTGTTTAAAAGAGGGATTTCCACACAAATGGAAGCTTAGCTGTCGAAGGTAAGAAACTGAGGTAGACTTTATGAGCTGCCATCTAACATTAACGTGTCTCCTGGTTAATCTTATAATATTAGGGGCTGACAAAGACTCTGCGCGGATAGCAAAAATGATCCGGGCTCACCAGGACAAAATCTCGAACGTCTATATCACCCTTGACTCACATCAACCGCTGCACATTGCTCATGCCATATTTTGGAAGGTCGCCTGATTTTGCTGCAGCTCTTTAACCCCTCTTCACCGAGACAACTTACGTGCTGCTTTATGCAATCTAGGATCAAAGCGGTAATCACCCAAATCCCTTCACTGTGATAACGGAAGAGGATGTTCTATCTGGGAAATGGATGGCTTCGCGGGAAGATCTTGTTGAGGTTGCCCGCCAGGTATGTCACTCCTTGGAGAGAGTACAGTAAGCGGTAGTACTATCTCTATCTGGTAGCTGACATCATTGTTTGAACTCCTATGTAGTATGTGACAAAGTTGAAGCAATCAAGCAAGTTTTCTCTCTGCATATGGCCTCCTCATTGCCTTATTGGTACCTTAGGTACGACATTCCGCTTGCGTTCTGCTTGCTGCAATCAGCTTACATCCTGACGATAGGACACACCGTTGTCCCTGAGATCAGCAATGCTGTCATCGACTGGTCGAGGAACCACAAGCTGCCAGTTAACTATATCATGAAGGGTCAAAATCCTCTTACAGAGATGTATTCCGCTTTGAAGGCGGAAATTGAGATTCTCGAAGATCCGACTACGTGGTTGGTACATTCCTTCCTAGTCCCTGCTGCCTTGCTGCCGACTTAAAAGTCATCATCGTGACATCCCTAAACAGCTTGAACACGACCTTGATCGCCAAATTAAGTATGGCAGACCGCATTATTATCTGCGGCCAAGCACTTTCCCATTGCGTTAACTTCACGACGAGGGACCTCATTGCCAACCTCCCAGAAGATCGGCGAAGCAAAATTGTGATTCTTAGAGGTAAGCTCCATTTGTCAACCACTCCATTATATATCGAGACCGATTCTCACTTGTCTGTGCAGATGGATCTAGTCCAGTGCCTGGTTTTGAGGATGAGGGCGCGGCCTTTCTTCAGGATATGAAAAATATGGGTGTTCAGATAAGGACTACCGAAGATGTGTTCAGCTGAGGGCATATATGCTAGGGTTTAAATTGACAGGCCGGTCCACTGGGTATCTAACCAGTCGGATGTGAGTACATCTGGAGTCAGAATCTTGGTTGTGTTGAGAAGGGTGAGCTCACGTAGCCGCTCAAGTCTGTTGGTACTGTACTGCCATCTAGATACCTTCAGCAGATCGTCCCCCTATTGCAATGCAGGAAGGAGCGGCTCAGTACTCGCGTTAGCAAACCGTGTTGCAAGTACCTTTTATCTATTGAGTATGTAGTTCTACCCTCCCATGGGCCTTACACGAGGCTTTGTGGCTCGAACCAGTTGAACAGGTGGGACGTCGCCTGTACAGATGCGGGGCATAAGGACTATGCTACTACTTCTGATAACCGCACAAAGGAGGTGTGAGCGACTATAGGATAAAGCAGCCCTTGCATTCTTCATTAGCTCGTGCTCGTCGTCAGAGTGACTGAAATGGTGTAGGCCGCCTGACTATAAAAGAAACCATAGGAAAAAAATGGTGAAGGACAACAAAGCAAGACCGTTTTGTGCCTGTTCGGACTAACGTTAGCGGCTATCCAGGTTGTTGCGACTTTTGGGTTTGACTGCTGGTACACTAGCACAAGAGCTACAGCGCAGCAATTGCCGCAATCTCTTCTTTACGGCACAGCTTGTCCGGCGAAACTGCTAATTAAGACAGCCAGCTGTCTCCTAGTCTCTTCTTCTTTCTGTGTCCTTGTCTCACCCAGAAGCCATTGCTCTCTTATTTTGAACCACCTGGTCGCCTAGCCAACAGGAACTCAACGGGCGTGCCTGACTGCTATCTCCGTTGCATCTCCCAACTTTTGTTCCTCGAGCTTTTAATTCCCAGGAAGCGCTGCTGGCAGCCATCGTCACTCATCTAATCTCTATCGGAAGCCTTTCCAAGATTACTCGGATCAGGGCCTTATAACGACGCACTGCAACCCTTTGAGTCGCATAGATACTAGCATGAACCAGCCCTAACTGCTTGTGTAAGCAGAATTTGCTAGAGGCGTCGACAGGGACCTGCAAGTAAAGTTTAGCACATGTCTCATTGGATGGCGCCTTCCTAGGTGACTAATATGAGCCACTCTGGTCACCCACTGCTCTGTCCACTAGGTCTAAGGATAACAGCGTGACGACTCTGATTCGAAAGCTTTCTGGCGAGATGGTGACGAACCTAGCGCTCGAAGAAGAGGGTGCTCAGGTCACTGGCGCTACCTCCTATGACCCTCGCTTCCCCGCCGAGAACGTCTTGAATGAGTAAGTCCTTAATCTTCTGCCGGTTCAATATTTTCTCATGCGTTTTATGCCTTGCTTAATAGGGAAGAAGGCAGCTTTTGGGTTACCACTGGGACGTATCCACAGGAGTTCATTTTACAGCTTTCTCAGGCTTCCCTGATATCAAGGATCAAGACTTCAACTAGAAACGGTGTGTCTCCCTAAGCAATCTTGTGTAAGGTTCTGCCGCGTTCTATTGGTGCTGACAAGAATCTCTCTGAAGTCAAGCTCATGGTGATCGAGAAATGTGATACAGCCAACCCAGTGTCTTGGGAAAAGATCTTGGAGCTTGGTAAGGCCACCCCATGTCCCTTTCTATAATGCATATTGCCTCACGGTATTTGGGTTCCAGATATGAAAGAAAATGATGGAGGGCTACAGCTCGAAGATAACCAGCTTCAACGAGTGACCGCCACCTTCCTAAAGTTCAAGATCTTCGCCGGTTGGGATGACTTTAGTACTGTCCACAGGATCTCGGTGGAAGGACGAAGCGCTAGAGAGTGATACGACGTGTATCCACAGCTATTCCCTTCATTTATTGCACTCGAGCAGCATATTATATATACAATGACGGTTGGAGGTGCAGCTGATGACTGAAACGACATCTCCTTGAAAACCCAAGGGCTCAGGTGTTCACACCATAACTCTCCTTTAAATCCTGAATTTCCTTTCTCTTCTTCTCGTTGTCCAGCTTCTTTTGCATCTTGCTTGCCTGATATCACGGTCAATATCACGGTCAGCGCCGTTAGACAGCTCCATGCCACCCGCTAATGAGCTTACCTGGTAATATAAGACTATCAGGTATCGACCGCATACGTTGAATCCCGACAGATGATCGACTGCGTTCTTGGCGTCATAGATATCCTCATATACGACAAAGGCGGTCCCCTTTGTATCTGACGCGTTTCCTCTGCACGGACTGTGGTTAAATCCCAAAATACTACGAATCTGATCCAAGAACTGCTGGCTTACAGTCTAATCTGGCGGATTGCGCCATATTTTCCGAAGATGTCGTACATTTCCTCCGACGTGATCTTGAATGGCAGGTTTCTAAAGAAGCAACCCAGGATGAAATCTTTGGCAACGGGATGACTTTAAACATCCTTACCTCACGTAGAGTATCCGATTCACTTCAGGAGGTAGTCGAGCCTATGAGTTTAACGTATTTAAAGTAAGGCATTCGCATTGACGAGTAGTCCCATTCGCTTACTTACATTCTGTCTTCGACCTTGGTTTGGAAGCCCTGTCGACACTGCAACACAGCAGGAGTTTAGCTCTTGTCATAGGTCATCAATAGCAAGGCAAGAACCCGCACTTACTGGCGTGATTTTGAGCTACTGCTTGAACTTGGTGTACTAGTGTGTGTATGGCCAGGCACTTGTAGCCTCTTCTGTCACGGTATCCTCTAACAGCACGTTTGACTTGTGTCACGAAGTGATGAGATAAGGTGGTGCACGAGTACGAGTGATCTACAATGGCTGCCAAGATCTAAAATGCCAAAGAAGCAAGGCTTGAGTGAAGCATCACGGCCCTATCATTCCGCAATGGATCCAGCTGGAAGTCCAGTTGATGAATTGTTCCTTGTTGATGAGTCTTCTTGCTTCTTCAGTCCATCGAAGCTGCTCCGCAAGTTGCTGCTGCTTGTCGCATCACTCATCACCCGTCTTATTATAAGCCTCTTGGCCTCAATCTTCCTCATTCACCCACATAGCAATCTGCATAAAGGGTCCAGCTCCCCTGTCCCTAGGGACCGACCCAGTACTTCCCTCGGAGTGGCGGTGAGGAGAGTCCATCATCTTTTGAAGGACGATTTTCAAGATCTTGCTTGCCTGAGCCTCATCGCTCCATCGCTTCTTCGGATGAGGAGCCACTTCTGGACCTCGGGCTGGAGAGACAAGCTGCAAGGCGCAAAAGCTGAGGAAGTTCTAAACTCACACTGGCTCTTGAGCGCATAACTCTTTCTGAGAAGTCTCCTGAGAAGCCGGGCCACCACAAGCGATAGCTTAGTCCAGTTCAGCCAGGACACCCCAGAGTCTGGCAAGCCATGGCGACCAGTCTGTTTGTCTTCTATGGAGCCTGTTCGTAAGAAAAATAAATTGTTGATTGATCACGTCTTCTATATGTTGCTAAGTCCTCGAATCTTCTGGACACCAAGTTATAAGTTAGCTGTCGAGCGTGATGAGACTCTCGAGGTCCTGAAGATACAAGTCTTTTCAATATCAGGTATTGACTGAGATTACCTCTTGGCAGTGTGTGTACAGCCTCGATGACCTTCCTCGTGCTCTTGCCGAGTAGGAGTGCCGCCAGATCGACAGCTGCTGTGCACTTTGTCGGGCCAGTTACTGCTGGCGGATGATAAGACATTGCGATCGGTAGGTCGCCTGTGAGTTCCTGGCGTTTTGGCCTCTTCAATCAAGGTTCATTAGCGTTGTTCTATAGCTCGACGTGCAGAACTTCGATTGCATTTTCCTTGAGGATAGCCAGCAAGATATGGAGGATGTGATGGAGGCTGCCAGTGCCAGGAGCCAACTTGCACAATGGGGAGAAGCTTGCAGTAGGGTTTTCTTTGGCGATCGCCCTATCGTACAACCACGGTTTAGACTCAAAACAGGCGAGGAAGCATATTGTATGGGTTGCGCTGCTCTGCACTTTGAAGGTAAATGTCGCCTGGCCTCACGTCAGTTCGGGCCGAAAGCATCGTGTTGGCAAAGTAGCACACTAACGTCTTGCAATGCAGAACCAATTAGCATTGCGAGGTGGAAGGAAACAATCAAACCAGAGTCGTGGGACGGATACGTAACAGATATCGAGATCTGCCAGGGAGACTTCAACGTCGAAGGTAGTCCAGGTTTCCAACGTATTCCACTGGACCTGAACAGTGGAGCAGGAGGCCTCTATGCCTATTTGTGTGTCCGTAAAGGTAGGCGCTGACCGTAGAGGTTCTGAACCCTGAGTATGCTGACTTCCGACCAGGCGGACGAAAGGCACCCATTACATCTATTCTTCTACAGTTTGGCGACCAGCCCACCAAAGCCGAACTTTTGCAAGAGGGATATGTGAGGTTGGCCCCAAACTGCAACGAAGGGAATCGTAGCTTAAGTCCTGTCTACGTCTGGTATCGAAGGCTGGCAGAATCACCTGTCGTTCCATCACCTGTGGTAGGCCAAGTCCTGCATTACGATGTCTCATGAGCCATCATCTGAGCCAGCTTCCCGTACAGTCTCGAGCAATACAAGACCTAGAAGTTATTAGGCAGGATCTCGTATCAGCCAGTTCGGACTACTTAAGAATCCCAGGAAATCTGAACGAGGGCACCAACGGACCACCGATCCACATTTACGCCAGATGGGGTCTCTCTTTCCATTGTCGAAGTGCTCTAAACTAGCTCTTACGCTTATCTCTGCGTTTATTAGGAGAAATCGGTGCTTTCACGTGCGCCACAGAAAGAAGAGTGGGTTCTTCCAACTTCCTTTTTAAAGAACGGCTAGGGATTGAAACTTACGAAGCAACATCGCTGGAAGATTTATGGTGAGCATTTGAAGATATGGTAGGATGTAAATGTAGTTTCTACTAATATGCATCAAGTGGGAGACTGGCGATGCAGTCGCTTTGCAAGAAGTTTGAAAGTATGGCCGAGCAGAGTGAGATGATGAGATTGCTTCAAGTCCAAGAAGCGAACAAGGTCCATCTACCTCCAAGAATCGAGAGCTATTGTAGGTGAGAAGTTATGAAAACCCTATTCGTTTTCTTTCCTACGAGACTGAGGTGCATTTGTTTGAGACAGGGCGACCACTATGTTTGAGAGCCCAGAGCGACAGGAGAAGGCATTGAAGGTGTCAACTCTAGGGCCGTACCTTTCAAGTGATGTTACTGATCCTTCGTGCGCTGCAGCATATCCCAGTTGAAGAATTAAAGGCTCAAGCGACAAGCTCCAGTCAAGATGAGGAAACTTACCAGGTGGCATCAACCAAGTTCTCTTACTTGTCTGGTATCATATTTAACCGACCTTCTCATGAAGGAGGAGCTCCTTAAAGGGCTTCTCAAGTGGTTCAAGGAAGAATTCTTCTCATGGGTCAATAATGCTCCTTGCGTTGCCTGCCGATCGCCTGAAACTCAAGGAATGTCGGGAGGAACTCCTACAGCGGAAGAGGTAATTCATCTTTTTGTCGTCTTGGCGGATTTTGCTAATCCTAGACATTTGTAGTTGATGTACGGAGCTTCCCGAGTCGAACTATATCGGTGCACAGCGTGTGGCAGCGTCAGTCGATTTCCTCGGTATAACGATCCCGGTGCGTACATTCAAACACAGCTTTCAAGATCCGGGGTTAGGCTAGCGAGGTGACGTTCCGCTTGTCTAGCAAAGTTATTGGAGACAAGGCGCGGGCGATGTGGGGAGTGGGCCAACTGCTTCACTCTCTGTTGCCGAGCGATGGGCTTTGATGCCCGTTTTGTGATCGATTTCACGGACCACGTTTGGACGGAAGTCTATTCCCTGAAAAGAAAGGTACTTCCCTCCAGATAGGCAGTCTCTCCTCTAGCTGCACACTTATACTCCTCTGGTCATAGCGTTGGATTCACACAGATTGCTGCGAGAATAAACTGGATACTCCCCTCATGTACGAGGTGGGATGGGGCAAAAAACTGACTTACGTCTTTGCCTTCTCCAGCAAGGAAGTCGTGGATGTAACCAGGTTATTATGATTAACTCGCAAAACCATGTCGTTAACTGCTAAACCATGTCCTTTTAGAAGGTACACTAATGATTGGACAGAAGTCTTGAAACGCCGGGATCAGGCGCCGGAAACCTGGCTGGCAGACTACATTCAACGCTTGGATCTCAAACAGAGGAACAACTGGTCGCCTAATGAGGAAGAAAAGCAGGCAGGATCAATACACTTCTCATCTATGGGATAAATAGCCAAATTAACCTTCCGTCAAGACGCTTTTGCGACGCAGAGCGGAGGAAGAGGTGGAGCTCCAGCAGCAGGTTGCACGAGGAGCTCAGATTAAGGCGGGCGAGCTGCAGGGTAGAGGTTCAGGTTCCAAGGAATGGCGAGAGTCTAGAAGAGAGCTTGGAGAGTCAAGAGCTTCCGAAAAGGTAGCTTGTCCTAATACATGCTTAAAGCTCGCCATTGACCGGAGGAAAATGCAGGAGACCGAGTTTGAGAAGCTTCAAGCTACACATATTGCCACGGAGGAAAAAGACTTGAATCCCACAAAAGTGCGACTTGAAATGGACTTCAAGAGGTGGGGACATTTAATACTAAAGCTAATGCTGCGTTGTCCCAGGATCTCAGGTTCTATGCAGGCTGTTTCGACAATTATCCATTGGGTGCGGTCTGCAGAGTTGTCAGAATCCTAACTGTGCCTCTAATACGCGTAAGTACAAACTGAAGGAAGCATCTTTGGTGGACATCAGTAACAGTGGTAATACTAGAGGTGGGCCCACACGACGCGACGTCCGCGGCAGCTACATCCATCAAGCTGCTCAGCAATGGAGGACAGATTGCTATTTGCCCGGAGCCGGGTATGAAGATAATTACTGGGGCTTTCATCGAACGATCTTGGATTGAGCTGTCTGATATTATAGGTTCCTTTTCGTGGAAATGTCGCAGTCTGACACCTACATTTTTCTGGCCCTTGTGCGACATGGAGACGAATGGTTTAGTGCTCAGCCAAGGGTTAGCCTGGGGCCATAAATTAGACATGACTAGAGTAGCTTGCAACAGACCCCTTCCTATGCACTGCGATCCTCTGGCTGTGGGCGCCCAGCTCAGTCTGGGTTCATTGATAGCATGTGGCATTGAGTCGAAGGTAAATGCTTTGCCAGTCACCTTGAGCGTACCATTGAAGGGTGACATCACTATCCGTAAAGGATGATGGCAGGAAGTGGTCCGACTGTACCGTCCTTTTTTTAATGCGTGTCGAGGCAGCTTCGGTGGAGTACCCTTGTCCATTGGTCACTTTTCATCTGAGCCGGATTGAAGAGTGTCTGGTAAGTTTTTGTCTTATATTGCTGGGACTTTTAGCTAAGAGCATCGCTGTGCCTTAGGAGCCAGTCCAAATGGACCTCCTACTTGAACATAATAAGCTTAGCCTACGAGGTGTTGAGGTGGAGTCAGGCCGGTCTGACGTTGAAATCATATCTGGAAAAAATTATTTGGTTACCCTGGGGGCTGAAGGCAAGAAGTGGCACTTGCGAGTGAACGGTGATGTCATCTGTTCCTGGACTTTGTCAAACAGAGTCGTAAAAGCCTTATTCGCCTCACGGAGTGCTGGCATCTCAGTTTCGATTGCCTATTTAACGGTGTTGGAATATTGTTTAGAGGAGGCAAAACTATTGCCTCTAGTCCGTGACGGTAAGCCAATTCTTATCTAGTATTTTTTCCGAAATTCTCAGGGCTACTCGGCCTTTGCCAGCTGCCAGTCCAGCTAAGCTGGCGCTGTCAAAACGACTTGGCACCCCACATGACAATGTCTTCTCCGATGTCGGACTCGCTGCTGCCCAGCCCTTTTCTGGGTTCAGATTGTCACACGTTCGAGGTAAGCGACAGCAACAAGTGTGATTAGGAATGATTTGTCTCTTAACCCGGCAAACCTCTAGTTTGGCACGATGAATTTATACGTGGGATACAAGCAATGTACGAGGATGAAAATGGGAACATCGTGGAGGGTCCTACCCATAGGCAGACAACTGCCGGAGAGGCATCAGTCTTCAATCTTTCACGCGAAGAAGTCATAGTTGAGCTTCATGTCCGCAGCGGAGCGTGGATGGATGCGGTAGCATTTAGAACTAACCTGGGAAGGCAGCAACACTTTGGCGGCAACGGTTAGAGCTCCTTACTCTTCTCCAACCACGGATCTGAATTGGTAACAGACTTTGCATTGATCTTTTTTGCAGGTGGAAGCCTAACGGTGCTTCAGGCCCCTCCGGGGCATGGTGTCAGAGCTTTTTTTGGTGCCTACGGCGATTGCATGCAGAATCTGGGTGTCGCCTCATATCCCTCTCCTGCTATAATTGAAGGTGCAGTTAGCGTAGAATAAGCGCAACGATCACACCGCTTAACTGCCTTTGCACGAATTGCAGGTACTGTCTTTCGGACGCTTAAATGCTGCCAGAGGAGGCTCGCAGAAAAATCTCTCCAACAGGCCGTTGAAGCATGTAAGGCTATTATTTTTTATCTCAACAACCACCTGCTATACTAATCTTGGTTCTGACCTAGTAATAAAGTACATGAGCAACGTTGCTTCAAATCCCCAAGAGCCAAGATTCCGGTTAATACGCGTTAACAACAAATTCTTCCAGAGCAACGTGGGAGCGATAAGTTCAGATTCCTCGGAAAGCATAATGAAGGCAATGGGTTGGGAAAAGCAGCAAAAGGACGGCGAGGAGTACTATTTCTTGCCAACCACCCTAAATGATAAGAGTGTTAGCTCTAGCATCGTCCAGCTCCTGGCATTTCGAGATTCAGATGAGAGTTGAGATTCAGGACGAGGGGCCTTAATAAACTTGTAAGCCAGGCTTTTTAGCGTAGATGCTAGACCACTTGTGTTGAATGTAGAGCCCACAATTAGCCATTCCTTTTTTGTGGTGCTGTCTTAGCGTTCGGGGACATTATGAAGTATTGCTTCGGTGGTTGCCGCACGTTAAACTCCCCTAGCATTGCCTCTTTCATGAGGTTTTCGAGCGTGTTTTCCAATACTTCCGATAGGAGATCTTGACATTCGGAGTTGCGAAGGCATTCCACCTGTGAAGGGCTCCATTGTTCACTTTGCACAAGCAAGCTTCGTTCAACAGCCGAGTGTTGAGAACTGAAAAGGCTGGGCTCTCTGGGAGTCCGGCTGTCTTTCTGAAATTGTCTAAAGAATGGGATTACCCGCTTCTCAGGCAACAGGCTACTCACACCGTGAAGCCGCACTGTATCGACCAGGTTGGCTACAAGACTCTGCAGAACCTCCCGGCAGAGCGTTCTGCTGCTTTGAACCATCAATGGGTTCATTCTCTCTGGTGTAGGCTTCGCCCTTCCACCAGCTGCAAGTGCAGGAAAAGGTGCCGTCTTGGGCAATTGAAAGGAAAGACTTGAGGGCCCAAGATGGTATTTGCCGTACTCGTCTTGATCAACAATCAGGGCTGAGACGGCGAGAAAGGCCGTTTCGTCCACTGGAGTAGCCTTGCTGTTTAGACCCATTTTCTGGACCGCAGCTGATTGCGACTCTCTTGTAGTTGGGCGTGTTGCGAGAGCCTTTGCCGCTTTCTTAGCCTTGTTTTCCTCCATAAATGTCTCCAGGCTGGTTGCCTGACCTGCTGCTTCCGCCCTAAGATATTCGGCGACGTCCTTCCATGCCTAAGCGCCACACGGGAACGAAAGCTGAGGACAGTGGAGATTTTATGTTTCAACAAGCAGTAAGGGCACACCTTGTTCTCTTCCAGTCTAGCATCCCAGTTCATTGTTGACCGACGTAGAACTGAACTTCTTGTTGGCTCTACTGGCGCAGCTTCTCCGCCGCCTTGGATGGCAAACGTTCCTGCATCAAAAATGCCAGGTTGTATTGTCATCACGACGACGCCATGAACAACAGTCTGAAACGGTTCTAACCTTTGAGGCTACCCTTGGGAGACTCTGCGGCCGCGTCGTGAAGTGGAATCACCGTGCAAGATAAATCTTCCATAAGAGCGATCGGTGTGTCACAATGATCGGCTGTGGCAGTAGAACATTAGACGCTATGAAGGGGATACAGAATGCAAAGTCTTTGTCTGTTACCTCTTAGGTGAACAGTGACCAAAAGTGAACTGTCTGGCTCAATTCGGCCGGATAAGAGCGAGAATTGGATTATGCCCTGCCTCACCAAGGGATGCGTTCGGTCCCATTCAAAAAAGATGGTGGGCTTCAGTCCCGGAGAGACGGCAGTGGCGGTATTTCGTAGGGTAATGATATGTGAGGTGACGGATCCCATAGGCAAAATTCCGAATTGTAGCCGGACATGCGACAAGGTAAGCATCGTGTTCTTTATCATAGGCTTCACTGGAGGCCCGTCTTCACTTGCAGATGGCTTTGAGGTATTGTGGTCGCCAGCCCTTAATGGATGGAAACCTCGCGCAGTCAAGTGCAGCACCTTGCTGTCCGTGTTAGCAAGACTAGGGTTGTGCTTCAACTGAAGGAGTAAAGATTACCTTCTCTTCGGCATATCCTGCAGAGACGCCATCCTCCAAGGTCTGATAAACCGATAGGGTGACCTTGGTTGTATAGAGCCTCGCTTCCAGCGGAGTAAAGATTACTTGAATGGCTCGCTTACTCATAGGATCTACTGTTCCTCTAGGATTCTTTATACAGAAGACATCCAGCCCAAAGTTATCCTCTTTCTCTTTTTCTGTTCCATCACGGTCTAGCTGATATTCAAAGGGGCAGTCACCCGCGTTGTAGAGATAAAACGTCTACGAGTAGGGCACCGCAACATGAAGACGACCATTAGGTAAGGTAGCGACGATCATTACTTGAGTGCCTCTGGAATGTAGTCAACCATTCACAGTCTCTACCTGGAGAGGTACTCTTTCGAGTCCGATTGGAACTGGCGTAAGATCCACCGTTTCACTCTTGATAAACATCAACGGAGTGTTCGTCGGTAGCGTGCGGCCTTGCAATTCCCAAACCAACTGTTTACCCTTGGACAACTGGAACACTATGGGTACCTTATGAACCCCATTATACTTGATTGAGTGATATGAGTAGGTAATACGAATTTGCTGTGTCTTGTTCGGCTCAATGGCACCCCTCCTCGGGTTGACGGTAAAGAGATCAGCGTCTAGGATCCAGTTCTGCTGAACTTGTTCGGCTGTCGGCTGCCCCTCATCATCCCAACTATAGAAACATGTGAGTGACCAGCTTTGTGAAGGTGCTATCGGAGGAGTTACCGTTCAAGCTCTACCTCCTTCTCGTTTGGATAACGCACAACAAACTCTGTAGCGATGCCTCCACGGTTGCTGAGCTCCAGGATAACCTCCTCTGGGGCGCTTCCCAGTACTTGAGGCACAAAGCCAAAAGGGTATCTGGACAAAAAGTACGAGCGCGGACCGAAGGTGATCACTGAGTACAAGGATATAGTTGTAGGCAGAAAAGAGTGCAGTCGGCTATGACTCAAATTGAGTGTAGTCGGCTAGCCAGACCCCACTACACATTGAACTGGATTTACCTGGGTAGGCGACTGGTATCCAGTGCTCTTGTGTCTTCATTTCGGACGATCTCCTCGCGCGTCAAAGGACTGGACAAGAACTCATTTAGACGTGCTACCTGGAACTGGTCGTACAATATTGAAGTTGGTATCCTATTGCTTCTGATGTCCACAATCCTTATTGTGGGAAAGGAAGCAATGACCTCCAGCTGTATGAAAAGGCTGAGGTCAGGTGACTCTTATTTATATAGGCTCAATAACCTCTAAAGCAACCTTGCATGCTGTCATGGCTTCCGGCTTGGAGAACTGTTCAGTGGGTTCCTGAATGCTGGAGCGACACTTAACCAGTACAAGATACGTTGCTTGATGTTGTGGCTTAAAGGTCGCCACAATGCGAAGCCGAGATCTGGCTGAGATAACTCCGTCTGTAGGAGTTAATCGTAGAGCGTCCTGGGACTCAGCGCTAGAAACGTCCTCGAGCCCTGAGCGTTTTTTGGTGTCAGATTATTTAAGTGGCATTGGTCCTTCGATGTTGGCGTTACCCTGAATTGCAATGCTGCTGGAAAGGGTGAACTTCAAATCGCAGTCGCTAGAGTTGATTAGCACAAGGTCTCCGACCTTTTCTGTGTTAACTAACACCGCGCCGAGACGAAGGGTCTCTGGGTGGAAACTCAAGGCGCCAGAGATGCCCTCGCCACATACTCTGATAGAAGTCTTACAAGAGAATCTTCTTTACGATCGCATACTGAAAGTGCACTATCTGCGGTCCAATCATACCTGCGCCGTTATCTGTGACCAATCGTTGACCTCAGTCAAGTTCTGTGCCACACTCCGGTACTTCAAGGATATTCTATTCCGGTATTCCTTTAGTTCATCTGGTGTGAACTTGCATGTGACTGTTGCTCTTTCATTGCCCTTTAGTCTACCTAACCGAGGGTCCACGGCTAACACTCCTATAGAAGCTCGTTATTTCCACTCCATGTAGAGAGCCCTGATGTCATGACTTACCTTGGACTTTAGGAGGAATATCCCAACGGTAGATCAGGGGAATGCGAGAGATGTTATGGATCTTAAAGGTGCGTGAGGAGGAAAGTGTGATCGAAGTTGGTTTGAAGTAGAGTGTCTGATCTCCTGCTGATATATCCTCAATCTCCAATGCGGGCTCAAATGCCTGGCCAATAAGCTGGATTTTGGTTCCTACTGCATTGTTCAGCAAGCATTGGAGGGTATCGGTGTAGCTCTTCGGCTTCTTCGGGGTAAACCTTACAGTTCCAGTTCACAGTGAGATTTATAGCCTTGGTAAAGTAAGTCTCACTCTTATGGCACTTACCGAAGCATGACAAGTTGAAAGCCTTGAGTAGGGATCATCCCTCCATCCGGTTTGATAGAGAAGATGTTGGACGGGTCATGGATGAATCTGAAAAAGACCGCTTAGCTAAGATAGATCACGGGATGTTGCAGCAGAGTGCAAATCACCTAAATTGAGCAGGAGTATCACCATTGTTCTCGAGCATAATCGTCTGATAGATGCTGTCACCAAGATGGCAAGGAGGGAAGGTAACCTTGCTCTCTTTGACCATGAAAGATACCTGTTGTATCTCTTTAGTAGGTTAACTCGAAAAAAGACCTGGTTTGACACACCTTGGGAAGAAAGTGCTCCGAATGTGGCCCGTATGTGTGTCCCAGCACCCTTACGGGCAGGCACCATGGCGGTGTTAGCGTCTTCGGATTTACCAGCCGAAAGTTTCTGCAGCGGGATGGCCTCAGAAGGGAAAAGAAATGCTAAACGAAGGGTTGGAAAAGTACCTGTTAGCTTTGTGGAAACAGAAGACCTCAATTTCCTGGCAATAGAAAAAGTTCTCCTGTGAGGGCCTGAAGACTACCTTGAACTCCAACGACTTCCCCTGCCGCGACATCAGTTACAATGCACCACTTCTAACAGGATTGAAAGTAATTACCGCGGGAACATCTGCCGTGGGTG
The DNA here is from genome assembly GCA_900088475.1 of Hyphochytrium catenoides. Lineage (NCBI taxonomy): Eukaryota > Hyphochytriomycetes > Hyphochytriales > Hyphochytriaceae > Hyphochytrium > Hyphochytrium catenoides. The sequence continues at coordinate 121,891 of FLMG01002456.1, forward strand.
GAAGAACCTCAAAGTCAGGAACATCGTCATCATCATCTGACTCAGGAATATTCCAGTAGCATGAGATCTACCGACATCAGGCGCAGGTGGCTCAGTATGGTGGATTTAGTATGAGGAAGAGAATTGAGAACCTTAGTATGCGTGTTATTGGTCACGATGATAGACTTGCGTTCGCCCAATTTGCCAAAGAGGTTGCCGCCAAAATCAAGCTCGGACTCGGACAAAAAGATTTGCTTCTTGCTGTCTGTTGACTCAGAGTAGAACTCTTTACACAGCTTGGTCTCAAGGATAGTAGCCTCTCCGCTACGAGTAACTAGTTTTTCCTCCACGTCACCAAGGTTCTCGTTTCCCTCTACATTATCCCCAGGAAACAAGCTATGATGACCCTGTGCCAATAGGGCTTCGAGCTCTTCTGGGGATAGATCGCCATAGCCTGGAACTCGTTGTCAGCCAGGGCATCGCTCAACTGTATTACTCCACCTCACCTTTCTCTTCTCTTACTCGCTTTGCGTACACTTGCCCGGTGTGCATAGGCGGTGGACGGGCCTTCTCATCATATCCAGTTCCTAGTAGGTCAAGACAGAAAGGCATTTGATCCTAGACATACCATCAACTAAGTAAGTAGAGCCGAATCTAGCAAAGATGGGGCGTGGCTGCCGTCAGACACACCTTAAAGAGCAGGAAAACGCGCTTGTAGTAGTTGATTGGATCAGTTGGTTTGAACCGTATGGTCACTGTCTGCTGCAGACGAGGAGGAATCTTGCCCTGGGGCACATCAAATTCAAAAATTCCTTTGTCCTCCACCAGGAATGCGAAGTAAGCGGGTCCATAGCCGCGGTTGTCGATGTATATAGTACGTGACTCAATCTTGCCCACCTCCACATCGTTGAAATTAAGAGCAATCACGCGAGACCTACGCGAAGAGGAGCAAGAGAGGGCTGTGTCAGTCCATTTTCTACCGTGGCCAGTGAGGGCTTTATCCATCCAAGGCGGTGAGTCCTTTGGCACTTACTTTGCCTCGACGGCCCCTCCTTTGCTGCCTCTGGCTGACAGCGTAATGGAAGGCCCCACTGCTTTACCGGTACAGCATAGCTGTATGGAGTTGCCTCCCGGGGTGACGACTTTGAAGTTATCGCAGGAAAAGGTTCCATTGTTCAATGGCGTGTAGCGTATGTTCATCTTAAGCTCTGACTCTGGAGCTATTCTGCCCTTCAAAAGTGAAAAATGAAAGACCGGTTCATGGTCCTGCTCCAGCGGAATTATCTGCGCCCAAGTGGAAATTACACATTTGGCCCTTTCGCTCAAAAGAATAGGGAGCCGTCACCTCAAAGGACGCCGGGACAAGCGACTGATTTCGGATGACGAACTCTTTCTCTGCCGGGCAATCTTCGGTTCCAGTGGTTCCAATTTGGATCTCACCAAAGTTGAAGTGTGATTCTGAGGCTGCAATGTGAGCATACTTCCCAATGGCGCTAATTTTCATTGCAGTGCTGCCAGACTGCTGCGCTCCCCCGAGTTCCTTGAGGCAGATCGCCGTTAGTTGGGTGTGTCAGTTAATGGTTTGTTGTTATACATTGCTGCCCACCTGGTAGTGACAGATAGATGTTGACACTAGAACCACACCCCTTTCTACCCATAGAAAGGCAGTAATCTCACAAGTGGCTCCTGGATCCAGCTCTCCTGTCGAAGGTTCCAGTCTTATAGGAGTGCCTAGGTCTCCAGCTCCTGCACAAGGTTCAGTTCCGATAAATGGCAGGTATGAGTAAAGTAGGCATTGCCGCCGCACACCTGCCAGAGTCCAGTTGAAGCGAAGACGAAGCTGACCACTGTTGATCAGGGTAAACTTTTTTGAGACTGTCTCTTTCGTTGGACAGAATCCAAAGTCCAAACCCTTCGGGATGGTGACGTCCAGTTTGGCAAGCTTAGCAATCACCTACCCATCCAATTTTTTGATCAGCTACGTTGGCTCAGGGATAGAGGGGAGAGGTTACCTACCGGTACGTGGAAGCCTCCACCGCCCTCCTTTCTGCCGTTCAGAATAGAGTAGACAGTGAGGTAGACTGAGTCATCATACTCTTCAAGTTCGACGGGTCTGAAGACAACGTCTATCACTGCACTCGTGCCCGGACTCAGAGTTATAAGCTCTGGAAAGGCCATTGTAAAGTACTTTGACTTCGGGAGACTGCATGGCTACGCTTAGGTCCCTGGGCTACTCCACATCAAAGTATTGACAGTTATCTCTTACCTGTATTTGATCTTCGCCATCCTGGCTGAGCAGTTCTTGATCACAAGCTTTTGGACATATTCTCCACCTGGTTGCCAGCTTCCCCCCGGGAAGAGTATCCCATCGCCGCAGTCAATCTCAAATCTGCGTATGACCTCGCTGCGAGGCAGCACTTCATAGGGTCGGACGAGGTTTTGTCCTTCCGACTCCATGGTCCTCGAATTGAAGCCGATAGCTCTGATCAGCCCATTCCTTCAGCCTGCTATAGCAGTGCGCTCTGTGTGGCTGGCTTGTGTGACGGGGCAATAGGAGGCTGCCGATGGCATGACGGTCTGCGGTTCCTTTGGATGGATAGCGGTGACCTCCCTCGTGACCATTTCTCCTTCTTTCGCATCACCAGTCCTGGACGGCGCTGTCTTCCTCTTCTCATTGTGTCTCAACACTCTTGGAGCTTGGTCTCTCTCTACATGTAACGCCGCCTCTTCAGGACCTGTCCAGCCGATAGGATCAGGGATTATCTCTTATGCTATTTCGAATCAATCCTAAGCTCAAAACCTTCACACGTTCTAACCTTTGAAACCCCAAAAATTGCCGCCAAATCTTCCCCTTCCAAAGTGAAGCTTTGTGAGCTTACAGCTACCATAAACAGCACATCACCGATCACAACTTGCTGGGCTGCTGGAACGAGCTGAAGCATAACGAACAGCCCTCATTCTCAGGCAGGCTATGGAGGATGCCGCATGCTCTCTCGTCTCGCTTCGCTTTGTGCTTGTGGTCGGATTTCTACCACCAGCTACAAAGATAATGATTCGTTGCCAACCTCTGCTATTAGCACCAATGTCGTGCGTGCAAGTGTGGGAGGGCTAAGGGTGCTGGGCTGAGATTCAAGCTCCACAATGGATGCTCATCTCTAGTAAAAACTCATATTAATCTCCCTATTGAAGAGGTTGTCGGCATCGATATTATGTCGGACGATACTGGTCCGGAGCGCCAGGACGTCCAAGCTTCTAGCGGTACTGGGCCGCCAGTATTTGTCCAGCGGATTCTGGCGAGCATTGGTACGAACGTAGGGTGTGTCACAATATACGGTGACTCACATCTGCCCTTAGATCATGATATATTTGAGGTTCGCCATCGCGCAGCCAAGAACCTCCTGTCGAAGCTGGAGAGCGGTCTTATGAGACCAGAAGACCTTGACGATGGACACTCGATGTTGGTGTTGGTAAGACTACCGCATATGGAGACCCAAAGTGCAAATCTGATGGCAATATTCTAGAAACGAGCTCTACTATCTTCCGCAGCCTTGAATGAGGACTTATGGGATCCTAAAGCTAATGACTTCCTGGCTAAGGTGCTCTCTA
>FLMG01002456.1:125535-154384 GCA_900088475.1 Hyphochytrium catenoides
GCCTCTTTAGGTCAAGGCCTTTAGTGAGCTTGACACCTCAGAGATAAGTACTCTACTTAGGCGGCATCTACGGTCTGAGTTCCCGGAGGATGTGAAGCTTGCTGGCCAGGTAAGCTTCTTCTGAATTGAATACCTCCAGATCCCAAATGGTCTAACCTCAATCTAGGTTCTCGCGGCATTCCAGTCAGAAGAAGGTCGTTCTTACAGAAGCACAGATTCTTTAGGGCGTAATCATACCGTGGGCTCTCACGAGGAAGACAGTCTCCGAGGATCTGAGGAATTTCCACAGCCATCACCCCAAAGGATACCGATATCCTCTAGGTCGAGCTTGCAGAGCAGATATCAATCTAGTTCATCTAGTGGGCTCCGTGGTGAGTGTGAGGGTCAAATCTCAGCTCTCGAGAAGTCGTTCTAACGGTGCGACAAAATGTATAGGGCATGATCAAACGCTAGGATCTCGCGAAGAGGACAGTTTTCCAGAATCTGCTGGATTCTCACTGCCATCATCTCAGAAGAGGGCAACAACGTCCCCCAGGTCGAGCTTACAGAATAGAGTTCATTCTGGTCTGGCCGGTGGGCCTCGTGGTAAGTGGGAGACAGATCAAGACAGTCTGAGTTACAGCGAAGGGACCCGAGACAGCTTGAGCAGCCCCCTGCCACGAGGCTCTGCATCAAGTGCAAGCTCTTATCATGGAAATAGAAGTGCAAGAGGCTCTGAGTGCGATGTGCCCACTGCTGGGAGGGCCGATGAGTCTAGTGAGCCCTCACCCGTCAAAACGTTCCGTGAGGGTGGGACACTTTACTCAGAAGGCTGGCAGTTCCCTGCAGTTTTACTGACAGACTCGGATGAGGATCGATTACTTGAGTTTAGGTTACAGGTATCGGCTGAGACGTTTTCTTTTGAAACTGGCCTCGCATCTGAAGACCTTGCTTTTGCATTGCAGCTAAAATCATGCAGCACTTCCTCTGATGTCTTGTCCGCTTGTGAGAAGTTTGAGGAGTTATTTATGTCCTTTCCAGCAGAAGTCTTCTTGCAGAGACCAGAAATTCCAATATTTTTTGTCCAGCAGCTTTCCGCACCGAGGGATACGGTTGACCTAGATCCTGAGTATGTGTTGATGTGGCATTTGAGGGTATCCGTCCCAGTAGTTGACAGCTAAACGCCCCAGGACTTTGATGGATCCTCTTTTGACTATCATTGGAGTTTTGGACAGCTTCATTCAGCAGCTTGTCCATAAATCATTCGCCATTGCTTGCGACCTGTCTCTGCACGAAAATGCACGGAACGAAGATATTAATGAGGGGTACTCAACACCGCTAAAATACTCCTACCCTCCAGGTAACGACAAGATGCGTTTGGCTCTGTGTAAGGAAAACCTTGCATGACCCACTCTCTCTAGCCCTCTTTCCAAGGGACTCTCGCCTTCGAGTCTTAAGGGGAGCTGAGAGCTACCTCCCCAGATCTCTATCCCTTTCAGGCTTTGCAATGCTCTTCATTACAGGCCTCATACCCACATTCAAAGGAGGGAGATCAGCCTCCAAGCTGGCAGCGCTCCGTCTGATGAGGCTCCTTCTTGCGGTCGTCTTCGAGCTCGAAAACACCAATTCTAAGGAGGCAAAAAGTACTTGTCAACTATTGAGCAGAGACAGGGCCGGAGAGATCACTAAGCTGTGGGAACAAATTATCATTGATGTTCAACGGAAAAATGTGACACTGCTGTCTACACTGCGTGGAAGCACGTTGCAGTCTTTAGGGGTAAGAACATCCTTCGCGATCTGTCCACCCAAACAGTCGTAACGCTCCTACACTCTTTGACCTCCGGATGGGCACTGATGCTTATTCGAACCGACTGACGCTAAGATTATACTCACAGGACCGGTCAAAGCTTCTTGAGGCGTCTAATCAATGGACGCATTTTGCGGATGTGTATGACCACTACGAGTGGCAACAATTTATTGTAGTGACCATCCAGATACTTCGAGTAATCCTACAGTTTGGCGCTGCTTCCGGTGACTCCCTCAGCAGCATATACAGACACTTAATCTCAGAGGTCTTAACATCAGGAGTGATGAAGGCGTTGACACCTGACGACCAAAAGCTGATTGAGGATCTGGCACAGATTCACTGCCCATCCCTCTTAGAGGACTATAGAGCCCTGGAAGCGATCAAGGCGGGAGTAGAAGCACTCGAGATCCTGGTCAGCCACGAAGAGTCAACCAAATATTCAGAAGCTCTGCATGATCATTGTTCTGAGGTCAGATTATTTCAGCTGACGGAGCAACTCTTGCCCAAAGCTATGGCTGCAAGCGAACAAAGTTTGAGCATTCGGCATCTTCAAGACCCAAAAGTTGTTGCGGGGCTCTGGAAGCTGGTGGCGATATCCTGTCACGTAGCTTGCCGCTTGAGAGCATTCGGTAAAAGGGAAGTTCTTAATGAGCTCTCAATCACGCTTAATGGCCTCATTCCAGAGCTGCTGGCTGCAGGTGGGATTGGGGCGTCATCTGTCACAAAGAGTATAGTTGGGGGCCTCTGCGCTTCGCTAACACAAGAGGAGGCGCAGCTCTTGGCCCTCCAGTCCCTAGACCCAGATAGAGATTTCGGTGCCATTCGGGAGTTTATATCGTACAATCCTTCTCTTGTACACGGTTTACTCCTGGAAGCTCTTCACAATGGGGCCCTCCAGGACTTCTTGGGAATCAAACTACTTCAACTACTAGACTCGGTTGAACCTCAAGTATTCTCACACCTTTATAGCGACCAAGACGGCTTTGAACAGGTCAATAGCTGGCAAATCGCATCGTGCTACCATATGCTGAAGTCAAGACACTTTGCTAGCAGCAGCCAAAGTTCCCCAGTTGACTTGTCGAACGGTAAGCAGTGCCGGGCTTTTGCTCGTTTTCCCTGATGAGCAGCGTCCCCGCTGACATCGTTGTCCAGGGCTTGCCCTGAATTTAAAGGAGTTAGTGAAGGCCAAATCCCCGGCTTTGGAGATTACGTTTAGCCTACGTGAGCTCTTCCATACCAATGAAAAGGTCAGGAGAGCGGCATCTAACAGGTAGGGCATGCCGAGTAGGCACGTGTCAGCAGCTCCTAGTCTGATTTTGAATCTTCGTGCAACCTCTATTGCAGCTTGTTCTCTCTCCTTCCCGAGAGGTATAGACCTTGGGTGTCCTACGCTTCAGACCCGATGGACATTCAGCCAGACGCTGCGCTTGATATCTCCGCGCCTCAGATGTTTATGGAAGACGGACAGCTGTACGAACAGGTGGGGATACTGAATAAGCTTAGCCCAGGTAACTAGAGCACTAATCCGAATCTAGTAGACTCAAATGTCTATACAGGAGTTTGAGGTACTGTTGACACTTCTAGCATCACCCAACCTGACCTGGCAGATTCGCGGGTCCATCTTCCAGCAGATAAGCGAAATTCTGGCTTCCGATAGTCAGATGAGACAGAAAATCCAAGGTTCCGACTTACCTGTGCAGATAGTTGGCAGCTGTCTGAACCTCCTGGAGGATTCGCTGGCAGCGGAGGGTGATTTTGCCGGAACTGAAAAGCAGCACTTACGTAATGCCATTGCTTGGGTTGCTGTCACACTCAAAGTTCTATTGAGATTCTCTGACACTGCCCGTGAGGCGATTGTTCAGTCCTTCGACACTTTGGCGGAACCTGGCGATAGCAAATTTCCACCGTCTTTGCTACCTCTAATTTTCCACTTCAATGAGGTAGTGAGGCTAGGGGTAGCGCAAGTTCTCTATTCAACTATTTTTGATGTCCGTAACTTTGAGGGGAAGAGGCACTCGGAGGTTCACGAGGATGCAGTCGTCGTCTGTGTGCCAGCCTTTCTGGATTCGTGTGGTTTCAACCTTCACAAAGTTCAAGGGTTAAGCATGAAGGTAACCACAAACCCTCAACAAAGGAAATACCCCGTAGGCGAGGCGAAAGCCCCGACCGGTAGTGGAATGGTTCAAGCGCCGTCTTCCGCAGGCAAACCAGATTCAATGCCTTCTGAGATTCTCAGGGCGAGACATGAAGATCTCCCGCACATCTTTCTTAAAAGAGTTCTCGAGGAGTTGCGTCGCGTGACTTCTCATCGAAAGTTTATTCACTATATTCACATTGCAAAAGAGGCTACGACAGATCTATCTGACCAAGGGAACTCAGACTGCCAAGACCTTACTGGCATGACTACAGAGGTGAGAAAGTTACATCCTTTTTTGCTCTCGCTTTTGCCCTCAAGAACGATTCTCTTGGGTAGTAACTAGGCATGTCTGGCGTGTAGACCTTCAGCAGATTTTTCAAGCATCGTCCAGGTAGCCTTCGAGACTTCGGTGTCCTGATGGCGCTGTTGGAATACCTCCTGGTGGTGCCTGAGCTTGGTCCTGAATTGACGGACGTTTTACTTGAGTTCACCAGCATCCTGGGCCTTGTTAGCGTGAGTGTAATGATTTGAGCTTTAAGGTTGCAGCTAAACTTAGCCCTCCATTTCACCACGTAGAACGATGACTTCGAAACCCTGCGACCCTACAAGCAAAAAGGTAATGTTCAAACAGGAGATGGAGGCAAGACCATTACCGCGGTTGTCTTTGTCAAGAGAAGAGTATTAGCGCTTGCTCTTCAAGCGTGGTGTAGAATAGTGGCTCTTGACGCGTGTCCTCTCAGTACGCTGGAGCGATTCCTAGATCAGTCGGCATTCATTGCTACTCTGGGAACGATTATAGCCGAAGAGGATGACCCGGCTCTCAGCGGTCATATCATGAAGCTCGCTGGCCATCTACTGCAGAAAGCCCCCAAGCTGACTGGGGCTTCCTTAGCCATCCTGACGTCAAATGTTTTTCGGTGGGCGCTTGGAAGCGCAAGCAATCTTCACCGGGTCGGCGATTCGTTTCAGGTATGGTAAAGACTCCAGGCGGAAGCCCTTGAGTGTCTCAGATCATTGGCTGCAGGGTAAATGGCACGTCCGCGAAGCACTGAAAGCCTTGAGTGTTTCTGCGACTGCTCTTCCTCTCCAAAAGCCGGGACTATGGGTCCTAAACGGCAACTTCCACTGGGTGCTACGTGCGTTTAAAGATAGGGAGGCAGCGATTAGGACTGCGGGTAAGATGAGAACATTGACTAAGTCTGGTTTTATATCCCTCATCCCTCGCCTTCTAGGGCTATCTATAGTTTTAGCCCTACGAAATTCTTCCCATATTCAAGAGCTTCCTTGGACACATCTTCTGGAGCGCCTAAAAAGTCCCCGATACTGTGCTATGGAGAGAGCCCTTTGCGGATCTCTCCTCTTAGAGGTAGTCAGGAATGAGAAGGAAGCAGGTAAGGCCTTTTAGTGAAGGGTTAAGTTCTACTGTCAGTCACACAGAGTATGTGCGTCCGTTCAGAAGGATTCTTAAAAACAAGCCTTGAGCTAGTTGCTAAGCAGCCAGTGCGGTTGCTGACTCAACGGACAGCTACAGCGAACTCTATAAGTGCCATTCTGAAGATAATCCAATACTCGCATGCGAGTATAGGTAAGATAGTGAGGCAACTTTCCCGAGACTTTCTTGCTGAGGTACTCCCTACCGTTCAGGGGACGCTGACTTTTTCTCTTCGGCCCAAGACCGGCTTCAGCTGCTAAGACTACTTCTGAAGCTTTCGCACCCATTGTACTACAGTGATCTGCTGCGCATCACAATTTCAGGTAAAAGAAATTCATAGTATTTAATTGCTGTGATAGACAAGACGCTAACACCGCGGAAGACTTTCCAGAGAACGTCCCTTCTGGGGCTGCCCTGAGCATGGAAGTAGCTATGGTCCCTCGTTGTAAGCTTATCAGCGCTTGGAAGGGCAAACTGGAGCTCTTTAATTATAGGGCTGCGTACCAGGCCTCTGGCAGTGCACTTGAACTGCTCTCTCGTCTAATAACTACAGGAGATGAGTCTTCGCTAACGGAGGTCACCAGCAACTCGTACTTTCGTGCGGGCATTGTAGAGATTTTTGAATCATCCAGAATTCTTCCGGAAGCTGAACGGGTACGGATGAACTACGGTAGAGTTAGTTGCACCACGGCGTCTCTTAATCAACTTCTATGGCCACAGATAATGGCAGTTGGGTCTGCCGTGAGGACGTTGTCTGCAGTCTTGAAAAAATACCCAGCTTCTAAGGCGCTGACGACTTCAAGATTGGCCTTCTCCTTGAGCGAGGAAGATGTATATACATTGATGTCTTCGGTAGGATGCTTCTTAGGCTCAGATTACCCATTGTGGAGTCGCATAGAGTTATGCCGACACCTGTCGGAGCTGCTCACTACTTGTGATTGCGCTGGACGTATAAACTCAAAGGGTAAGGTTTATTCATGTCTCACTAAAGCGAAGGACTTATTCTCTTCCAAGGTTTAGCAGGAAATTTTGTTTACATTTTAAAAGAGATCTGGACGGGAGGACGAGCGTTTGCCAAGAAAGGAGACCCGGGCACCGCGCATGATATTGTGATTCTGTGTCTCTGCTGCGTACTCCCTAGTTCTGAAGAGCGGACCACGGAAGCACTGCGCGCAGGATTGGGCGAAATAATCTTCCAAGGTTTGAAAGAGATCGGAGATCAGGTGGCTGCTTCTCATGGAAACTCTTGTGATGGAGAAGAAGGTTTAGCTTATCTCGATGCTCTGGTCCAGCTCCTGTTGGCCTTAAGTGCCACTAAAAGTGTAGCGGTACAGGTATGTTGTAGGCAGAGAAGGCATATTTTGTCATTAATTCTAAGCTTAACTTTCGACTCATAGTCCCCGATATCTCTATTTCTCTTAATAATCCCTTCCAGGACTACATGCGCCTCCAAGAAGTCCAGAAGATATGGATGAAGCTTCTCTCTCGCGTATCCAAAGACTTCTTTCATCACCATAATCGGTACGCCAGCTTTTTGCAACCGAATTCTCTTGACCTCTGATAGACTTACCATAAATATGTGCAGAAGTGGAGAGAAAGAGCGAGATGACTCCGTTCAGAAGAGGAATAGCTCGCTTCTTGTGAATCTCCTCAACGTGTTAGCAAACTTTATTTATGACAACCCTCGCAGCCGCTCTGCGCTACTGGATCGCATTCAAACTAGCGACGATGTAACCCAGGGCAAGTCTACTATTCTGGCTTGGCTTCTCCGACTTTCAGAGAAATTGCTGTCTCTCAAGCATGAGGCCTCTCTTAGGTAAGACTTAGCTCTCAAGACCTATCCTTTGTTTCTGATTCAATCTGTTTAGGTCTTCCTTGGCTGTCCTGCAGTCTGCTTCTTTGTCGCCAGATTGCAGCTCTGCTATCATCCGGTCTGGATACCCTCAGAGTTGCCTAAAAGCACTGGAGGACCTCTTGGCCCAGAAGCGCAGAAAACTTGGAATCATCCTTGGTCTAAGTCAAGTGCTCACAAGCTTGGCCCTTTCTGAAGAGGGCCAGCGCCTGTTGATCAAGTGTTCTGGTTAGTCCTCTGGGTGCTACTGCCGATAGAGAAGACTTACTCACCAGACTGTTCTGTGCTGGCCCGTTTCTTCTAAAAATCTTCTTTTTAGGGATCAAGAACATACTTTTAGATCTTTTATCCGCATCCGAGGAGCAAGTCGTGAAGCAAGGACTCCTCTTGATGCATAATCTAGCGTTCTATCGAGCTTTCAAGAGCCAAACAACGGTAATCAGCACACTGTTTACCTCGTAATCCACGGGCCCTGCGTCACCTTCTCTCGATTAGGTCTGGGATTCGCTTCTCCCTAAGATTCTGGAGCTTCTCAGTTCGAAGTGGCTCGCTATACGTCCAATCGCAGCTGCCGCCATGTGGGCATTTGCTTATAACAACATGAAGGCCAGTTCCTATCTCGCCTCGCACGACGCATCAGCGAAACTGTGCCAAGCGGAAGAGCTGATCAAGCAAGGTAAGAAGAGCCAAGCACCATGAGGAACTATAGCGTTGTCTGACCAATCGTTGCTTTCCACTAGAGCTGACTATGGGAGATCCGAATAATGACGCGGCTCAGATCTTGAAAGAAGCCCTAAGAACTATAGCCCTAGTAACGCACTGCGCCATGAGGCAGGGTAGTAATGCGTCCTCTCTAGACACCCCAGTACCGCAGTAGATCTCTTTCTTGCAATCATAGACGGTTGAATAACACCTTGCTCACACTGTTCCTTTACTAACGCAATGTATTCTTAGTTAATATGATATATTTTAGTCGTAGGAGCTACCTGGACACACAGATATGTTCTTATCCCCTGCTCAGAGGCAAAGTTTTACTTGGCACCTAACCCCTGCTAGTGTCCCGACCAAAAAGAAGAGTCTTCGTCCAGTCTGCTGCAACGCAGAACCTGTTCCTAGCGCTCAGCAACTTCGATAGGTACACACTGCGCCAAAGGACAAATGTCGCAAAACCCTGAGAGATAAAGCCAGATTTCTCATCGCCCTTTCCAGTTTTTTGCTTAAAGTCGGCTATCGCTGTATGTGTTCCCACATAGGCAAAGCTACCTTGGTGGGAATATGTGAAGCCTGGTGTAGCATCCAGAGCCTTATTCAGGATCTCTGGACTCTTGGCTTGGGTGCTCTCATGAGCAACATCAGCCAGGTTGCTCAGCACTCGTCCAAGATATCTCCCTTGCTGAGAGGCTACTTGTGCTGTAGGTGGAAGACCAATAAACGCGCAATCGCCCAGAGCAAACATGTTGGTCGCTCCCTTGACTCGTAGTTGGTCATCCACAACTAGTGCCCGACTGCGAAGGATAGGTTTTAGGACGCTTAGAGAGCGAGACAAAAAGTGCAGATCGGGAAGCCGAGAGTTGGATCGCTAATGAATCAGAGGAGGGAGAGAGCTAGCTATTGTTCTGTGACTGAAACAAGAAGCTTCTCCCGAACCTACCTCATGGGTTGCACCCCACCAATCGAGTTCATCAGGTTCCTGACAAGGGGCCTTGTAGTCACTCCTGAGGCCCAGACGAGCAGCCCATACGGGACTTTGGCGATAGTCCCGTCCGTTGTGTCTTTAATAGACATATCCCGTTCTCCCACGCCAACTACTAGGCTTTTGGTTTGAAGGTTGATATTCTCGCGAGCAAACTTCTTCTCTGTGTACTCCACCAAGGATGAGTCAAACATTGCAAGAATATGAGGCATAGCCTCAATCAGCGTGATCTTCACTTTTTTCGCCACGTCGGGGAATGCCTTGGTGAGATCAGAAATCAAAAAGTCATGCAGTTCTGCTGCCACCTCGACCCCTGTAGGTCCACCTCCGACGACCACGAAGTGCAGAAGGCGCTCAATCTCCTCTGCCGGCTGGCCAGGGATCAGTGCTGTCTCAAAGGAATCCATGATGCGATTCCTAAGTACGTTCGCATGATCAACCTCCTTCATAAAGTAGGCGTGCTCTTCTACTCCTGGGATCTTGAAGGTAGCAGGTTGCATCCCCACCGCCACCACCAGATAGTCATAACCCATTTCGAAGTCCTTCACTTTTCCTGGTATCTTTGTCAGCGATGTGGAAAGCACTCTGAGAGACAAAGTAGACGAATGATTCTGAAGGAGATACAGATAAAACCAAAAAAAAGGTACTGAGAATAGATGAGGCAGTTCCAGCATTTGCAGACAAGCACATTTAAGTACCTTGAATGGGAGATTTGTCCACACATTTTATTAGCTGCTTCTTGTGGTCGATCTCCGAGCATTCAGCTTCTAAAAAGCGGACAGATTCTGCGGAGCTCCGCTTGCAAAAGTAATGGATGGGTTCCATGATACTTCGGGGTTCGATAGTGCCGCACGTGGTGCTAGGAAGTAACGGCGTGAATAGGAAATAGTTCCGCGGGGAAATGACCGTGATGTTGAACTTGTCCGCATGAATCTTTCGGACAAGACTCAATGCGCCCCACCCAGATCCAAGAATGACCAAATGGGGACGCTTTTTCCGCTCCTCTGAGAATCGATGGGGAGCAAAGCGTTAGACAGAGATATGCGGACAATCAGAGAGACAACAGACCAAATATAGGTACTCCCGCTGCCTAGCACAGATTTAGAGAGCATCGGACCCTACACGGACCTTCTGGGAGCTTTGTCCTTGCCCAACTCCAAAGATTATCCAGTTCATCATTAACAGCTAGATCAAAGATATAGATCCCCACACCAAGAAGCACGGAGCCGCCCAATAGGTTTCGGCCTGAGAAGAGCTTCCTTCTAGTCTTTTCCGTGGCTGGCGTGGAGGAAAGTGCCCTGCTTTGAGGAATTGAGGAGTGGAGGAAGAGACTAGATTGCTTTGACGAGCGCAGGGCCCCTTGGCTGGCCCGTAGGGCTTTCAAGCACAGCATCTCGATAGACGCTACTGGAGCGAAAGGCTGGTTGGACTCAGCACGTCCACTTGTACGAACAGGCCTGCGCTGTCGAGCTGTCAGCACGCATAAGCACCCAGGCAAGCAGGAGCCGCTTATGAAGATTGAGAGCTAACAAATGAAGGCCAGGTAGCCATGAAGCTGAGCTTCAGCAGGGATTGCGAAGGCTCAAGGATTGATTGACCATTGGGCCGTGTTACTGGGGGAAACTGTACAGCCATCAGCAGCGCCATCAGCACATTAGCGTGTTTCCGTTCTGCTTGTTCCTCACATGCAGACCTCCCCTTGGATCATGGATCTTTTGTGTCGGAACGGCTGGGGAAGCTATTACATGAAAGACCTTTGTGTATCACTTGTTAACCGAGAAAAGAGCTGCCCTGTCTAAGATTTTGAGAGAATTTGAAGAAGCCGTTGAGCTGAAGAGAGGCTCCATCCGTGCTCACAAGCAATCTCAAAAGTGTCTCTTGCTCTTGGACTCATAGCTGTTGGGCTCGTGGCTCATGGGGCTTGGCTCATCATAGCTCATAGCTCATGGCTCATGGCTCATGGCTCATGGCTCACACGGCTCATGGCATGGCTCATGACTCATGGCTCATGGCTCACACGGCTCATGGCATGGCTCATGGCTCACACTGCTCATGACATGGCTTATGGGGCATGTGGCATCATGGCTCATGGCTCATGGCTCATGGGGCATGGCTCATGGCTCATGACAGAGGGATACAAGTCCAGGTACCTGTCCTCAAGCTGGCTAGTGACTGAAAGATGTTGGGTCTTCGCTCATCGGCCATTACAGAGGAAGAATCTGTTCTTTGAGACTGCGGGATCTCTATCCACGATCTTGCCTCCCCAAACCTCCGCCCTGTTAGAGCCCGCCCTGCTACCGTCAAGGTTTCCTACTGAAAACATTACCATGTTTCGCACGAGGTATGCGCGTAGAAACATACAGACGCCAGGCAGTCGGTAGTTCATTGAACACCTGCAAGTAAAGCCTCGGAGCAAAGTCCCTTCTTGCTGCCTGCCGCCAGAAGTCTGCTGCAGACCTGGCTACGTCTTCTTTAAGCCTTCATGGTTAGAGTTGATGATAATATTGCTGTGACCTGGATTCCGGAGACATCCTAGCTCTTTTATGTGACTTGTGCATCTATTATGTTACTGTCCGAGGTTTGGGGCATCTATGACTGAGGGTGCACTATTAATAGTTCCGCATTAGAATGTGGTGATGTATGGGGTTCTGACGTCGCTCAATATTCAGGTTCGATGTTCCTTTCCTCTTATTGAAGTGAGGTTACATTCACTTACCCCTCCCGGCCCTCAATAACAGATCGAGGGCCATACGCCTGTGAAGTAGCTTCTGATCACAATGTATCCCCGAATACTCTTGACTGCCTCATCATAAACATTGTCTAAAGGCTCTAGATCAACAGCAGATTATGATGGCAAGTGCTATGCTGATATTTTAAACCATACTAAGAAACGTTCTTTTCGCTGAAGAGCACCACGGATATTGCTCTAAGTGGCTGGATACGTTGAAAGCCAAATGAAGGCATCATTAGGTGCCAGGACATCCTGGCGAAGCACTAGGTACTAGCAGTAGTGCAAGATGCTGAGGATGTCGGAGCTCGGCCTTATTACTCTTAGCTTAGCATGGATGAAAATGACTTGGCTGCTAACCCGACCGAACTCTCATCACCCATCGGTCAACCGCCAGGCTGCCGAATCTCCAACGGTAAGTTCTTCAACGTTGTCATAATGTGCCAGCAGTTAGCCGACATTTGTATTGGCATATGTGGCATATGCACCATCGTTTTGGATCTACATAATGTAAATAAGTAGTGGAGGTGCTTCAACATGCAACGCTCCGCATAAAAGAACCCAGCATCAGACCCACGACCGAGCTCTCCCTCGTTGCGTTCCGTGGCAAGTAAGTCTCAGCTTTACCCTTTCCCTCCTGGGGTCAGAGAACTCTTCCTCACTTGGCCTGCCATCAGCATGGCAGAAAGCTCTCTATTTGCGGGGATGTGAAGGTGGCAACTAGTTGGAATCCCTTAGATGACCCACAATTGCAGCACTGGCCGTGTTGAGTATATAACGTTGCTGGTCAATTCAGCTCAGTGACTTTAGATGATGCTCCAGTTGTTCTCGAAGGCTCCAAGAAGTCGACTTATCGCCTGGGCACCGCTTAGCTACATAAGGAAGTATGAGGTTTTGACTATTCCAGGTTGACCTCTAACATATACGCGTACCGGGTAGTTTGAGAACGATATAAACTCTTCCACCTGCACACACCGACCCTATTAGTAGACAAACTCTAACAAGAGCACAGTTTTTCGGGTATCATACATAGGGGGCATCTTCCTGAGTCACTTGACCGTGTGCCATAGCTCCAATCATGAAAACAACCGGTTCATCTTGGGGCAAAGACTTGACAAACTCATGAATGTCCACCAGTTTGCCCTGGGTAGAACCACCTTGATTTTTGCAGGCGGCAAACAAGTTAGCAAAGGGCTGCTCATCAATGGATAGCCATCAGGGCATGTTACCTACCGTATTTCCGAGCGTTTGGAGGAAGATGTCGCGAGACAGGATTTTTTACGACACGCATAAGAGTCTCAGAGCTGCTGGCTGCCCTGATCTTGAGCTTGTGGAGTAGTTGGACTAAACGCAGAGAGCGAGGTTTGCGTAAGCACTGTGAGGGGTGTGAATGTATTCCGGGAGGTCAACGCACTCATAAGGCCTGCAAATCTCTTATAAGTCCGGGGGACCCGCATTTTGGGGTTGACCTCAATGAGCACATTAGAGGTGCTACGGATGTATACCTGTCTCCATTCGTTATACATCTAAACTTGCGGCTGCTAGAGGGGACGCAAGAGGCTTACCTTTAGCAGGCCTGCCTTGTTCAGTGGACTATCCAGCAATGAAAGCAGCTCCTACAGGCCACAGTTGGTTTTCCTGGAGGGTAGCGCGACTCGCCAAGACTTACCTGGTGTAGAATATCTGGTCTGGATTCTGAAGGGTCTTTATTCATCTTCCTATGCAATCCCTTGTGATCATCGCAATTCAGCAACTGGTATCCCTATAAACACTCTCGTTTGGACCCAAGTTGGCATCAAATGGCACTGTCACTTCTACCTTGCTCGTCTTTACAGTCTCCAGTGCTGCCTTTTCGAGGACAATGATAACTTTCCTCCCGGAGAGAGCACCGTCCGCCGCCGATTCTGCCATAGTGGCCGTAGCACTTGTGCCTTCGCTTGATCTCTACTATCTCTCAATGAGGATGGACTCTGGATTTGGTTTCTGCTTCTAACATGAAGTTGCTTGTGACCTTCTTGCTGCTTCGCAAGTTGTCTGCAGAGTTAGAGAGCTTCCTCTTTCCTAGCAGGCTCAGAACTGCCCTTCTGTGAGTCAGTTCTCAACTTCATTCTCAACTTCACTTTCAATGGTGGAACGGTGTGCAAAGAGAGTCGGTAACGGCAGTCTGTCAGGGTTCTTGTCTGCGAAGAGTCATGGGGAGAAACCACACAAGGGTCAGTTCTGATAAAGGTTAGTGTAAAAGCAGCATTCATTTGGGTAACAACGTTCTCTCAGTCGCAGAAAGCAGCAGGCGCCACCGCTTTGCGCTGGCGACGTGCCATAGTGAGGCACGATCGTTAAGATTCCCATTTTCACCCCGTCATACCGAAAGAAAGGTAGTAAATATAGCTCTACTCCAATCATTGATATACGGCTGCTGCTTAGTAATGTGGATCGGGAAAGAGGCTTTATGTTGCCTACCAGAAGTACTATTATCCTCCCGACACTACAAGCACATTCCTCCGGAAAGGAAAGCAAGAACGCTTGAATGGCTGCTTATAAGAACGACAGAAACAGTATAGATCTTTCATAAGTGAACAATTCCTCTTCTGCTGGCAAAGTGATTCAGCCTTAGCGTGGTCCTACTTAACGAAAACGTGGAGAAGATATATGTTGTACTGAGATCGCCACAGTCTTCTGAATGGCTTCAACAGTCCAAGCACGACCGTCGGGCGATTTAAACTGCCCTTGAAGTGGTCCAAGCTTCCGTACCGCTGTCTCGCAGGCGCGTCAGGTGCCCATTCCTTTATATGTGGTCTCACAACAACATGTTATTATAATAACTGCAGATTAAGCTGACCAGCACCCGGTCACCTTCTTATTGGCTGGGCTCTAGTTGACCCGGTCTATCTTGAGAGTCAGCTTTCTGCTAGCCAAGCTTGGCAAGTGCCTGCGTCATCCACCAACAGCTAATCTTGGCCATAGCAGAGGCACCGGACTTCTTCATCATGAATGCGTGATCCCACTCCGGAGAAATTTGAAACCGGACTTTCGGGAAGGTTGACGTGATGTACTCGGCATGTGGGTTCAAGGGAACCCATCCATCCTTTTCCGCGAAGAGAATAAGCATTTTCTCAGCTGAAAGGTCCATTGCCTCCGAATCTATGGCCAGCAGTTCTTCCATTTCTCCAAGGGCCATTAGCGTAAAATTGCGTACCACTTGATAGTCAAGGAGCCCCTCTATCGTGCAAGGTACGTACTCCGAAGGCACGACATAAGATCCGAGTAGGGACTTCACTGCGCCAGGGAGAGTGGATAACAGTGCTGCCAGCAGGGCCACTTTCTGGCGATGATGCCTCAATATTGGATGAAAAAATCTCCCATTTGGAGTATTTCCGATCTCCATAAGCGTGGGCTGCATCAAGACCATAGAGATGACGGCATCGGGATAGCGCTTCGATAAGTTAAGAGCCATAAAGGCTCCGATAGAGTGCGCTGCCAGCAGGAACTTGAGGTTGGGATTCTCCTTGAGTCGTAGTTGGATATACTCCCCTTTGTGTTCAGTATTATCAGAAAAAGTATAGAGGTTCGACCCGTTGGCCCCAGCATTGTGACCAGTGTGGGATAAGCAGAATACATCTACTTTCCTACCCAACAGCGTATACAGTTCTATCAGATAAGGTACGTAGTAACCAGGAACACCAGGGTTGCCAGGAATCATAAGGACTGCTACGTCCTTCTCCCGTTTGGCTCCAACTGCCGGAATTTCGATCTGGTCTACAACCGCACCACTAGCGGATAATGTAACGCGCGTCAACCAAACCTCACCGCCATGAAAGCGCTGAAGACACCTTCGCGCATTCTTATCGTCCACTGGACTTTCAGGTCGCAGGCTGATATCACTCGAGGGCTTTACTGAGCCGTGGATAGGGTGGTGTAGTGTCTCCCAGACAAACCTTCCCGCAAGCGAGGGCACCATCCTAATTGTCAAAGCCATTGCGATGACGGCGCTGGCAAAGGGGACCCAAAGATATGGGACGGTTTCCAGTTCAGCCCAGGACCAAAAGTGCGCCAGATCTGGCAGCAATGAGACATCAAAAATGTCTTCCATTTCTCTGGTGGTGGTCCGGCACCTATAAAGTAGCTTCCTTAAATGCAAAGAAGGCGAGAGACAGCGGACACAGTGTTCCTACCAACAAGTCCCTCGCCTCGAAACTGAGAAGAAGTATCCAACCCGAAACCAGCCAGCCAGACTCCCGGGTCTTCACCCACCTAGAAAGACCTTGGAGCCGTGAATTGTTCCAGAGATTAGCTCTAAATAAAGGCGTACCAAACTCTTGAAGTATGTTCGCGACTTGCAGACATAGGGGCTCCTACCCTCATGCCAAGGCCATGATGGTTACAAATGTACCGTGCAACGTGCATGTAGGTTGGTTGATACTCCTCCTTACTGGTGATGATTTTGAAGAAAAGTGAGCTTCAAAGGAGCGCCTCCAATTGCTCTCCCTACTCCCTACACATCAGCGGCACATCAGTCTCCAGAGAATGTCTGCCGTGAAAGGGCTGGTAACGGTGATAAAGCTCTGTTGAAGATGCAGGCCCCCAAACCGGGACTTCCAATCCAAGGCCAATTAGCTTCGTCTCTTAGAGACCTAGATCCTATGTAGGGAGTCTCTACAAAGGGCGATTCTCACTCTGTTGCCATTGAGCCATATCGCACAAGAACTACTAGTAGGTAGACAACGGGGGCTGTTTCCTGACGAAGGCTCGATACTACCACCTACCCATTAACCACACATCGTTCATCAGTCACGTTGTTGCTGCTATTGACCGTGCCGAACTTCTGTCATCTTTTGCACCAATGGCCTTCATTGGGGCAAAGTTTCTAGGTGGAGGTGCTGGCTAGCGCGATCATCATCATCTACAACAAGCCCGACTTGGTGGTGGCCCTTTCTTGGCAACTGAGTATGTCCCCATTGAAACTGCCGCGGAGCTTAATGGCAAAACTTAAAGCTGACTATCAGAGGGACGGCGTCGTATGCGTCCGGCAGTTCCTCGTAGACGACATCATTGAAGTGCTTCGTCACGGCATAGAGTATAATATACGGAATCCCAGTCATAGAAGCGTCGTCGCAAGCAGAGCAGATGACCGGGGCCGCTTCTTTGAAGATTTTTGTAATTGGCAAAGGATTCCAGAATACGACCACGTAATCGCTAGTAGCGCTCTTTCTGAGATTGCAGGCAACTTAACCGGTAGTTCGACTATAAGGCTCTACCACGACCATGTTCTGGTGAAGGAAGCGTTTACGGAGCAGCGAACACCATGGTATATGTCGCATAGGGTAGTAGGTTGCATCGTTCTCTTCCTCCCTTACTGAAGGTCGTACTGCTGGTAACCTGCTTCCTTCACAACTACGTAGGCATCAAGACCAACCATATTATAACATTAACGGGTCACAAAACTGCTCAGTTTGGATACCTGTGGATCCAGTGCCAAGAAGTGCTTCCTTAGAGTTTGTGGCAGGGACCCATAAGGGACCCTGGCTCATGCCCCGATCCTTCATGACCAGTGAGGCCAAATGGTTTCCAGAGGGTACTTTAAAAGACATTCCAGATATTGACAGCCGTAGAGACGAAGTTGAGATCCTTAGCTGGGACTTGGTGCCAGGCGACGCAATCTTCTTCCATATGCTGACACTTCATTCGGCTCCCGGCGTGACCGGCGATTTCCGCCGCAGAGCGTTCTCCGTAATTGTCCTAATTTTGTTGCTAGACTGCACTCCTCCTAGTGAGCTAACCCTTCTCACGCAGGTCCGCTTTATTGGAGATGACATCGTCCATGCTCCCAGGCCATGGAAAACATCGCCCAGCTTTCCAGAGATAGACGGGGTGTTGCTTGCTGGGGTCCCTCTAAACCACCCACTATTCCCCGTTCTATGGACGCAACATGACAGTTAACATGGACACGAGCGCGCGGGCTGCCATATTCTTGACAGTTGCGACTTGGGGCTAGCTTCAGGACAAGTCTCAAAAGTACTACTTTTATTGCTTGACACGACGGTAGTTTCCGTCGGTATATGCTGCTTGCAGCTGGTGGACCATCCTACTACTCCGGCGGTGCTTAAGCTACTTCGATTCGGGGGAGAAGCACTGACCCTCCTCTCCTTCATGATGCCTTTTCGGAAAGTTTTCTTGGCGCCTAATGTGAGGAGAAGAGTGCATCGCTCAGAATATAGAAAGAGCTATTCACTTTAAGTAACAGTCTCTCACTTATGCAAGAACATGTCACGGGCTAAAGTGGCTCTTCCTCACGGTATCTCTTTGTTCTTGGGAGCCAGTAATAATGCATAATAACCTTTCCTTAGTTGTTATAATAGGCCGCCCAGTGTCTGCAGCAGATGTATAATTCAAACTCTAAGCTGCCACGACCAATTATAAGATGATGAACTACCCAACAACGGTCTCTTGCCTGGGTACGTACACCATCTTTCTGCACACAACTACCTTTGCCATGCATTTGTCTGTGTTTATGACCGCTTGTTGTCGTGTGGTGCATGGAGTTAGCTAGTGGCCTCTACTATTTCTAGTAACAAGCAAGTGAATGACATTCGACGAGAGACATCATTGACAGCGGCCACACTACCACTATTTATGAAAGGGTCAGCGCTCCGTCCGCCGAATGTCACGCTACGACATCACCTCAACAACCAAACTATTATTCATAATAAGAACTAATCGGTCACTAAATGTACGGCCAGGCAACGTTGCTGACCACTAATTAGAGGTCATATTTGGTGGCGAGAGGACGCCAGACGTTACACTCAGATACGTGCAGACTAACAGGACTAACAAAACTCTGGATTGATCAAGAAGAGCATATAAAATAAATCGACATTATTTCTGACGAACAAGACCCCTAGACTCCGAATCTAGTGGGGCACACAGAGAACTTGAAGTGTAAGCTTACATGGTAGCTGCTGAGCAGCAAGGTAGTGGAAACCGTGCAAGAGAGCACAGTTTACTACAGTAGGCAGAAAGGAGGCGGAGGAGAGTCTCTCCAGTCGCTCCTCAAAATGCGCTTTAAAAGACAGCTTTTTTCGTTCTGAGGCGGGCTCCAATAGGAATTGCCAATGGTTATGAGAAGGACAGTGGAGTCTCGAAAGGAGGTGAAGGCCAAGCTGATGTTGTGGGCCGCTAACGGATAGGTTCCCCTGTTCGTTTGATAATCGATAATTGAAGATGTGCTGGAGCTCAACAGAGCTTTTATTTATTGGCAATTCTAGAGATGCAGATCTCTCTTACAGAGAAAATTGCGAAGTCCTCTTCTACCAAGGACAGAAGCGGTGAATCGGAATCCCAAGCCGCTACTTGTACGAAGAACAATGCCCCGCAATAGATGATAAGTATTCACATGGAAGGTTGTTAAAGGCACGAAACATTCAGCCTTCCAACACTCCCCCGCTGAACTGAGGAAGACTCGATGAGCTCTTTCTCACCAGTCTCAAACAATTCAACAGCATCTAGGGAAGTGAGCAGAGGAAGCTTAAGTATTGTCCCAGTAGAAGGAATACAGGTTGGAGGAGATGACGGAGTAGGATACGCTTTCAGATGCTTGACGTGGACAGCTTTCCTGCCCATTTTTAGGCCTTAAGGGTCAGAGCCAGCAATTTCTGCTCTATGTTCTCAAAAATAAAATCCTGCCAATCTCGGGGGGTTTGAGGTGGGTCAAACTCCAAACTGCTAGACAAGACATCAGCCAGATTCTTCTCCCCCCAGAGATCTATCTGACGACGTTCTCGGCTATCAGTGAAGCACCTAACCTCTCCTTATCTTCGACTAGGCCTCTTTGTCCCTCGTCAGACTTGGGATCAGCACTAATAATATTACTACCTCTGAATGTAGGAGCTTCATTGGCAGGGCCCTTGCCTCTGTCTCCTTCACCAGAAGCAATACCAGCACTACTCCCCCGCTGAACGCCTCGGACCTTCGCCTTTCTTCCGTCGAATAAATATCATGATGGCGAACTGCCTGTCCCGGCCTCATTGCCTTTGCAGAGTCACATTGGTCATCAATCAGAGAGCCTCTTTGCTCCCTATCGTCTTCGGCAAGCCTCTTTGCTTCCCGCTTTGCCTGAGCTATATAGTACAGAACGCCATCAGATAGATCTCTGGGGGGAGAAGAATTTGGCTGATGTCTTGTCTAGCAGTTTGGAGTTTGACCCACCTCAAACCCCCCGAGATTGGCAGGATTTTATTTTTGAGAAACATAGAGCAGAAATTGCTGGCTCTGACCCTTAAGGCCTAAGAAAGCAGTGGGGCAGGAAAGCTGTCCACGTCAAGCATCTGAAAGCGTATCCTACTCCGTCACCTCCTCCAACCTGTATTCCTTCTACTGGGACTAATACTTAAGCTTCATCTGCTCACTTCCCTAGATGCTGTTGAATTGTTTGAGACTGGTGAGAAGAAGAAAGAGCCCATAGCTCAGCTACCACGTTAACGGATAGGTTCCCCTGTCCGTTTGATAATCGATAATTAAAGACGTGCTGGAGCTCAACAGAGCTCTTTATTGGCAACAATTCTAGACATGCAGATCTCTCTTACAGAGAAAATTGCGGAAGTCCTCTTCTACCAAGGACAGCAGCAGGGAATCGGAATCCCAAGCCGCTACGAAGAACAATGCCCCGCAATAGATGACAACTATTCAGATGGAAGGTTGTTAACCGCACGAAACATTCAACCTTCCAACAGGACAACGAAAGAAACTTCATGTTGCTTCTTGTGCTTTCAAAGGAGGAGAAGGGAGACGAAACCGAAGGTCTTGCTCATCCGAATCTATCGATCCATTCAAGCTGTTTATCAATTCTCGAGAGTGTCAAGAGATAAAACTACGACCTCTACAAACGGCTGAGTTCCTGGTACTCGTAGTATCTGAGGATACCTCTCCATAGGTTACTCATCGTCTCATGGTCGTATAGAGTTTTACGAGGTGTGCGGTACACTTTCGGCTATTCTGCAGCTACGCTCAAAATAGGAGGAAGCTCAAATGTTTGATGACCACTAAATAATCTCATACCGATAACTGACCTTAACGAGAGTATTAGTAAATACACCTATAGCGGAGACTGTAGCGTTCATGGGCCTGTCAATCTCCCATTCGTATCCGCAAAGCTGTGACTAAGGAGTCACCACGTACGCCTATGGTGACTAGGAGCCTAGAATAGCCGGTAAAAGTCACTTCGCGCGCAAGTGCAGTCAGTGAGACGATAGTCTCCCTAATCAGGCCTTTGATGCCCAAGCTCTATGGTCAGCAGAATCCTTGCCTATTTGTTCTGGTGGAGGCAGTCTCCATCAACTTTTTCGACTCACACGAGTCCGTCGGCAATTGACTAACAGTGGCGGGTGAATAGCAGATTTTGGGAATATGACTTCCGCGATGAAAGTCTCAACTTTGGCACCGCTTTTGAGAAGAAGCGGGCGGGTTGCTCAGTTCTCATCTGCCGCAGCGCAATTTCCAAGCTATGTGATCAACTCTCCAGCCACTGAAGTCACCACCCTTCCTAACAAGCTTCGCGTCGCCTCTGAGGTGTGACTGCTTATATATAGTTAAGAGAACGAAGTGGAGGTCTTAATTCCATGTTTCCGACGCTTTTCTCCTCTGCTCCTCAGGGCGGTCATGGCGAAACGGCAACGGTGGGCGTCTGGATTGACGCTGGTAGCAGGTATGAGAGCGCCGAAACCAATGGCACAGCCCATTTTTTGGAGCATATGGCTTTCAAGGGCACAATGAAGCGCACTCAGCAGCAGCTTGAGGTCGAGATTGAGAACATGGGCGGTCACCTGAATGCCTACACCTCCAGAGAGCAGACAGTTTACTATGCTAAGGTAGAATGTTCGTTATAATTTCGGGAAATCTGCCTGTGTTCACCGCTAGGTCGACAGGTCTTCAAGAAAGACATACCGAAGGCCATAGACATCTTGGCTGACATTCTTCAAAACTCGAAACTGGACGAAGATGCGATCAACCGTGAGCGCGATGTGATACTAAGAGAAATGGAAGAGGTCAACAAGCAGCAGGTGAGGGACATGAGGACTTTTCTGACAGCCATGGTGAGAACAGAAGTGCTCACTTGACTCCATGGTGTTTATGTTAGGAGGAGGTTATCTTTGACCACCTCCATGAGACAGCGTACATGGGAACCGGCTTGGGTCGGACCATTCTGGGACCGACTGAAAACGTCAAGAGCATTACTAAGCGCCATCTTGAGGACTATATTGCCACACACTACACTGCCCCGCGTATGGTAATTGCAGGCGCAGGCGCCGTGGATCATGAGCAGTTGGTGGAACTCGCACAGAAATCCTTTGGCAATCTTCCAGAGAAGTCCAAGAACCCAGCAGCTGCCGAACCAGAGCCAGCTATTTTTACGGTTTGTTCCTTAGTTGTCTAAAGACCAGCCTGGCTATGCCTCTAAGCTACTGTGCTTGATAGGGTTCTGATGTGAGAATCAGGAACTATGATCTTCCAGTAGCACATGTTGCTCTTGCTTTTGAGTCTTATGGCTGGACCAGCGAGCATGCATTCCCCCTAATGATTATGCAGGTATGATAGCTGATGCAAGAGGTAATCTAGGGGAGTTGACGTCTTATCTTTACTTGTTGCAGACCCTTATTGGCGCTTGGGATAGAACATCTGGGGCAGGGCCCAACATGAGCTCAAAGCTCGGTCAGGCAGTGGCAGAGCGCGGTCTGGCCCACAGCTATACCACCTTCAACACGTGCTATAAGGATACTGGACTGTTCGGTGTATACTCTGTGGCAGATAGGTACACCCTGCAGGACCTCGTTTGGTACACCATGGAGTCTCTAGTTCGGTTGGTGCACAAGACCAGCGACGAGGAGGTTGACAGAGCGAAGACACAATTGAAGGCGAATATGCTAATGCAGCTTGATGGAAGGTAAGTGGCGTCATGTCGTCACGCATATGGCGGATATGCTCACTTTATGTCCTTAGCTCTGCGGTCTGCGAGGATATTGGTCGCCAGATGCTCACCTATGGGCGAAGATTAAGCCCAGCCGAGATATTTGCCAGAATTGACGCTGTAGATGCTTCTGCAGTCCGGTACACTGCAGACCAGGTCATCAATGATCAGGAGCACGCTCTTGCTGCAATTGGACCCATTGAAGGGCTGCCTGACTACAACTTCATCAGACGCCGCTCCTACTGGCTGAGGTACTAGGCACGGCTTGTGTTTTACGTGAGGAAGGGCAGTTAGGAAGCAGCAAGACCATCAGTTCAGGAGTAATAATTATCAAACACCGACGGACACCTAAGCTTGGTGTTGTTAAATTCAGCTATATTAGTCTTAGCAAGAAATAGAGAGGTTAGCTGCTTGTCAAGGTTGACACAGCCGAGCTTTCCTGTGGAAAGAAAGCCCTCAAAAGGTAAAATGCATGTCTTCAGTATAGCCTAGTTCTTCCAGGGCCGGTAAGCAGGCAAACTTGATCATCGGAGGGGGGCCACACATGAATATTTGAGTGTCTGCGCCTGGTGATGGTAAATGCTTCTTGATCATGGCCGCGTTTACGAAGCCCGAACCTTGTTTCCAGTCAGGCGGAGGGCGATCCAATGTGTACCAAACGTGAACTCTTCCTGTTGCTTCCATTGTCTCCAGCTCATCCCTCAGTAAGATATCGCGCTCAGTCTGGTTGGCAAAGATAAGACTGAACTGCGTCTTGTCACTGCGGATATTTGTACCCGATCAAACTCTTGCTAACCGTCAACATTCACATCACCATACCTCTTATCCTTGAGAGCTTGACGAACAATCTGTAACATGGGAGTGATACCGGTGCCGCCTGCGATCATGCCGATGTTTCTCGCAAAGCGCTTCTCAGGAGCCTCTTTTGGGCGGTTCTGGATTGTGATGCTCCCTCGCCCCACATAGGTGAGTTTTCCCTTGGGGCCCCTCATATCAATGCTATCCCCTATCTTGAGGTTTTCCAAATACTGCAACAGGAAACGTTAGGAGTCGACAGCGCTTACTTACAGGATATGACTAGTTCCTACCTGGCTCATCTTGCCGCCTTCTGGAAACTTGGGATGGACTCCGGCAAAGTAAATTTTAACCACAAAATCCACGTAACCAATCTCATCATCAGAGGTAACCGGAGTATAGGAGCGAGATACCAACTTCCCATCTGGTCCAGTGTAACTCAGGGAGATGTGCTGCCCAACAGGAAGTCCTAAGATATGCTCCTTGGAAGTCAACGCGAACCGGAACTTCCGGGTATCGTGGCTGATAACTTCTTTGGCAACAAGCTGGAAGGATACCTTCTCGTCAGGATTAAGAGCTTTCGGCCTGGATGGCTGCTTCTTAACCCATAAGGCAGCTGCGGCAACGACAAGAGCTGCAATGGTCACGACCACGCCTATCATAGCATGATCCTAGGAAATTGGGAGGCGTCATGATAAGCATCAGTAAAAAAGCGAAACCTGTAACTCACCTGAAGAATGGAAGCGGACATGATACTTGCAGTCATAACCCCGCCCCTCTCTGGCCCTTCAGGACGTATACGCTGCCGTGAGCCTCCTCAGCGAAGCTTTCAGCTTCTGTAACTCTGGCACTGCGTTGTGGGCCTAGCAGAACTTCTGCAGGAGTATTGTGACTGATGGTCTCATTGTTGAGGCTTCTGGGGACTGGTGATGAGAGACAACGCGGGATGATGAGACAAAAGAGGCGAGGAGGATGGATGTGGAACAAGGCAGGACAGTCCTGTGCTACTTCACTGCTGTCTTCCCTTCCTCCAACGACAAGCCAAATTTTGACAGCTCTTTCGGTCCATGCTGATGACTCAAACACTTGTTGGCTGACTACGGTGAGGAGTGATAACCGGGAATCCCTTTTGGGTAGTAATCCATTAGTCTAACTGTTTCTGGATCCATCCTTGTTCCACAGGGGTACAGCAGCCGGTACATACAGCCCTACAGCCTACAACGCACACGGACAGCTATACTTGGAACAACTTGAAGAAGCATATTGTCCTCGAGGAGTTCTGCTCCCATCAATAGTAGTTCTACAAGCTTGTAAGTGCTGCTGTTCTCTCTCCCTCCTTCCTCCTACGATGACCTTGAGTTACAAGAACTTTCGTCCAGCAGTCATGCTGTCAGCGCTAGCACACAACGGAGGGCACCTCTAAGAATACAGCTAGCAGGATCTATAACGATAGCAACATTGTTGGCTAGCGGGACTGAAGTTCAGGATCCCCGGACCAAGGAAGTCTCTAAAAGGCCGCTCCTGCGAGCAAGCTATGGCCCTGACAGCGCTCCCACTACCAACCTTCAAGCACGCGTCCACGGGCAAGCAGCTGGGCCTCTGGATGGTGTAAATCTGACCGTCCAGACTCAAGCTCGACCTGAGTTTCCAAAGTTCGCCGCCGCCTACGGCTTGGAGTTTCGGCACCCAGTACTTTGACGGATCGTACTGCCATGCTGGCTGTTGAACTACAAACGGGCCCATTACCGCTACCTGTGGCGCCATGGAGAAATGAGAAGCGGTCGATCCGATCTGTCTATCCAGACTCCCTACTTCAGCTTGCTGCGAGTGTTGTCTGTGCCAACCTTCATCGCATCTCATCCCTCCCGCGGGACCTCCCGCCAGAAGTAGGATCTCTGTTACTCAATCTCCTGGCGGAGAGGGGTCTGTTAAGTTGGGACACCCTGGCCTACTTCGAGAAGTGTTCCCTAAGTGAACTTAATCTCTCTCCCGCCTCGTCAATCGTTACCGATGGTTTGCTGTCCAAGCTCCATTCAACGGTGTCCTCACTAAACTCCCTAGACTTGTCATTCTGCGCCGATGTGACACCTCATGCGTTCCATACATGGAAAAACCTTCATAATCTGCGTCGTCTCCACCTATCGCATTGCGTAGGGTTGGGAAAGTCGGCAATAAAGCTCTTGTCAAGAACTTCGCGACTGCTAGATCTAGATCTCGCAGGTTGTAAGTTTATTGATGATGAGTGCTTGAAGCATGTATCCGCTTTGACGAGTCTCAAAGCTCTGAATCTGGTAAGATAAGATGAGGATATCAGCCTTCAATTATACCGATGTTCTCACTCCTGCTGGCCAGGCACGCTGCTCTGAGATTACAGACAAAGGAGTAAAGCATCTTGGCGTGCTGTCAGACCTATGCCGAATAGTGCTTGACTTATGTGTCATGGTCGGGGACGAGGGTATCCAAACTCTCTCCAGTTTGCTCAATATGCAAGAAATGTCGCTGCGCAGATTACGAATATCGTATCCTTCACCCCACACACACAATATCTCCTAGTACTCGCGTGCCGCTTATCTCCATAAGATTGATTCCTTAGCTGCGCGAAGTGATGTTGCATTGTACTATCTCGCACAGCTCAAGCAACTTCGTTCGTTGAACGTCTCAGAGTGCATAAACCTAACAGATAATGGGTTGGCGTACGTAGAATCTATCACGAGCTTGGAGTCCCTCTGTATGTCTTCGTGCCAGAGAGTGAGAAGTAGCCCATTGAGACTGGCTCTACTTCGTCGATTAGAGCTAGGAAGCTGCCACCTTAATCACCAGCGTTTTAAGGTAGGTCTTATTGAGGCTTGGGTATCTAAACAGCCAGATGAAATCAGTTGACATGGGCTCCTCGACACAGGATATCACGCAACTGGAATCTCTTGAGCATCTTAATCTCCGCTGCTCAAAGCTTCACGACAGGTTTGCTCAGCCTTCAAAAAAGTTTGCAATGCATGAACTCTCTGACAGAAGTCTAGCATGTTGAGGCCATTAGCAGAACTAGTTCATTTACGCTCCCTGAACCTGAGTGATGCGGGCATTCAAGACGGAGCGCTGGAGTATATAGGACGGATCTCGAGCCTAGAGAATCTAAATCTTTTTGGCTGCCAGATAACCAGCGACGGCCTGCGACATTTGGTGGATCTTAAATCCCTAACATCCCTGAACCTGGATTGCAAAGAGGTTACGGATGCAGGGTGTGCATACATTGCTCAATTGGCGCATCTACGATCCTTGAACCTATTCTCTTCGAGGTGAGTCCTCTAGACGGCGGAGGTCTTATCTTTGAAGCTGTAGAGTTTGACATTCTATCCACCAGAGTCGGGGATCGGGGCCTTCGGAACCTGCGGGTTCTGGCGGAACTAGAAAAATTGGAGCTCTGTAGTGGAAGGGTGACAGATTATGGCCTATTCAGCATCACGGCCTTCAAGCGTCTTCGTCATCTCAATATCAGTCAAAACTTGTAAGTAACCGCCATGGCTGTTGAATAGATTATATCGCTCACTTACTCTTCCGTGGTAGCGGCGTGACGAACGTGGGACTAAAGAAGCTAGCTGTACTGCCAAACCTGACCTCACTCAATATCTCACAAACAGCTGTAAAACTCGTCGAAGATGATCCCTTAGATGGTAGGAGTTGACCCTTCAGGCACGAATAATGCCGAAAGAGCACCTCAACCACTGGAGTATTCTAACATCGCCTCGTAAGACTTCCGCAGTCTCCAGACTTTGATTCTCTTTGGCTGCGCCTCTCCTGGAGATGTCAGTCTAAAACGTGTGAGAGGTCAGTTCCTCATTGTCCAAACTGCGTGCCATTGATGGCTAACCAATTTTGGCTGTCTGCTCTAGACAAACTTCCAAACCTACGGCTTGTACGTTGCTAGCTCAGAGCTGATGCTGGCTGGCAATGAGTTTTGAACCATTTGAAACCAGGCAGACATATAAACCTGCGGGTAATTCTAAGAGAGTGGAGTTTCAAGTTAGCCGCTGCAAAGGTCCAATGGTGTGGTCCGGAGCAAGCCACACCTTACCTCGTCCTTGGCAAGGTGTGACCCTTTTGTGAGCAGACGAATTAGCTCTTTAACCTTATTGGACGTGTTGCAAGGATGTGGAGAGTAGAAATAGCTTCCAAGGATTGGGTGTTCCTGCCATAGTTCTGATATGAGAGAGGTAAACGCTGTTCTGGAGCGTTTGCTATTACCATGAGACGTAGTGCGCTAAGCAAGCTGTCTTGAGCTATTCCAGGCATCTCGATATTCTGAAGAGGTAGCTGGTCGCCGCCTTGCACAGAGTTATAGACTATCAGTTCTTAAGACTACAGATAATGGCGAACCGGACCTACTTGTGGATGACAAAGCCATATACAAGGTCGGCACCTTATAGGTTGGGTCATAGACGACGTGAACCTCCAGGATCTTATCGTACACTGCAAAACCTCTCGGAAGGGTCATAGCGTCAATTTCTTGACTACTTTCTTCCATTAAGATAAACTCGTCCACTGTTTGTTGTGGGCTGGAACTAGTTCCCAGGCGAATTGTCTTTGAGAGATAGCCCCCGAGATGCTGAAGGGTCGGCTGGGGAAATGACATGGTATCAGTCTTCTGCGTAGAGTAATCATCTAATTGTTTTTCTTACAGCATGAATCCTAGACGGTTCTATCCACAGCCACTCTTTTGAGTGGGCAGCAATGAACTTGCCCTCTCTTTCAAAGTCAGCCCAACTTATCTGCCCAATACTCCGCTCTACCATTGCAATCCCTGTATATGTTAACCTAGTACCGAATACCGAGAATGTGGGACATGGCTCTTTGTGGGATACTAAGGATGTTCCAACCAACAGCTTCTCATGACTCGTCCATCCCAGAGTGACCGCTAAATCTTTCCTGGTAGCCTTCTCAGATGCATAAACACAGCTCTTGGCGCCCCCAACCCTAAGCAGCTACACTGTGAAGCACAGCAATGAAGCAGCTTGTGGCTATAACTACTGCATCAACAGCTAATGAAGACAGGAAGCCAATAATCTGCAACAGTTTTCAAGAAGTGCAGATCGTCGGAATCTCAAGAAGATTGCCCGCTCACATCTCACATCAACTACTCCACTACTCCTCAGACCAGTATTCCCCCAGGACCGGCGCCACTGTGATCGAGGTGGATTGACCTGTCACCCCAACACCTCAAAAGCCAAAATGGTGAGAAAAGATGATGAAATCATCAGACTAATTTCTATTGAAACCTTCAGCTGCTTGGGCTTTAGGCGGGCGTTCTATCGCAATACTTCAATCTACTTTTGAATCCTTCAGCCTTCTCTAGTGTTGTTGGCCGGCTAACCTGGGGTGGATGGGCGCGCCAATGAAGGTTACAAGAATGGTCTGCAGGGCGACGAACTCCTGTGCATAGGCAGGGTGTGGCGTGCAACAGAAGGGGCAAGGGGA
>FLMG01002456.1:154401-192634 GCA_900088475.1 Hyphochytrium catenoides
ACACACCCCATCCTCAGCGGCAGGCGAGCTCCGTTGCTTGTACAGACAGCGCGTTTGCCTATGTCTTTCTCTGTGTAGGCGCATCTGTCAAGAGATCTAGAAAGAGCACGAAATCTGGAGTCTGTCAGACAAGATTATCTGACCAGAAACACCTTGAGCTTCACATCTCTTTTCTGGCGCCTTTAGAACTTATTTCGTACTCCAAGGAATTCGAAGACCCAAGCATGAACCCAGAATAGTAAGTGGATCCTTTCTGACTGCTTTTGCCGAAGATCCTGAAAGGGTTTATTCACGTTTATCAAGATTTGAGGCGGCTGAGCTAACGTGATGTCTACTATCTCTCTTTGATTCCAGCGACTACCTCTTCAAACTGCTCCTTATCGGAGACTCCGGTGTCGGAAAGTCCTGTTTACTTCTTAGATTTGCGGATGACACCTATACGGAGAGCTATATCTCTACCATTGGAGTAGACTTTGTAAGTATCGTTCAGACACTCCATCGGCAATGTGGGACTCATTTTAGCCTCTTATAGAAAATCAGAACAATAGAGCTCGATGGCAAGACAATCAAGCTTCAGATCGTAAGTACTTCTATTGAGACCCTGACTTTGGGAGACTAATCGATTACGCACATTGCAGTGGGATACTGCGGGCCAGGAGAGATTCCGTACAATCACAAGCAGTTACTACCGTGGTGCCCACGGTATCATTGTGGTACGTAACGTTTGCTTCCCCTTATGCGATACGGAACCCTGATCCGTCGCTGGCGCAGGTCTACGACGTTACGGACCAGGAGTCTTTCAATAACGTCAAGCAGTGGTTGCACGAGATTGACAGATATGCTTGCGAGAATGTTAACAAGCTGCTGGTTGGTAACAAGAGTGATTTGACGTCAAAGCGGGTAGTGAACACGGAGACGGCCAAGGAGTTCGCAGACAGTCTTGGCATTGAGTTCCTTGAGACCAGTGCCAAGAATGCTCAGAACGTAGAGAAGGCGTTCATGCTTATGGCTGCACAAATCAAGAACAGAATGGCAAACGCACCAGTCGGCAACAAGGCTCCCACTGGCGTCAAGCTGAGCGCTGGACAGAGTGTGCCAAAGGAGAACAAGGGTGGTTGCTGTTAGATGGAGGTTATGGGAAAGGACTGGACTCCAGGGAATGATCTTGACCGGGAGTTCCCTGACAATCCCTATTGTAGAAATTAAACATTGCCTTTGTCGATACGCTAAATCTAACAAGCTCACACCCGAAACTTTGAATACTGCGGGAGCGCTAACCGGAACGAGGGTAATAGCGCTTGATTGGGTTGCCAAATTGAATGTGTCCGACTTAGTTAGCATCAGGGGCCGGCCAAGGAAGCGAAAGCAGTGACTTAATGTGTGCACACTTTGCGGACAAATCTGATGCAGGAAGATCCTGCTACTTCCTAGTGAGGGTCCTCTAGTCCTTCCCTATGTCCATGGACAACACCAGGAACCCAGCAGAAGAGTGGACAAAATTGATTTTGAACTAGGACACCTTGATAGGGCTTGGTCATGCCCAGTCAGGTCAACCATGGCGAAGGATGGTGTGCTTATCTTGTCCTATTTGAAAAGCCGTCCACCCCACGTCTAGACCATTCCGCGGGCGAGCGTCCTCTAAGCGAAAGGGAGTTCCTGCACGAGCTGTCTACAGGATGCCCACTGGTCTATTCCGTGCTCAAGGGCAGTTTTTGATGCTGCCAATCTTCAGATGCTAGGTACACTCCAGTGTTAGCCTTTTCTGCAACCCTATCCGCAATTCGCCCTCATTCAGCTACAGACGTGAGAGCCGATTCAGAGGCCTTCCACCTTGACTTTAAATATCTTTGGCCAAAGCTTTCCGGTCACATATAGCGTCTCCGAGGGCTTATGCCAGGCGATGCCGTTAAGCACCGCATTGATATCCGTGGTCAGCTCGCCTAGCCTCTCCTTAAGACCAGCCATGTCCAGCTTTCCAATCACTTCTCCGTTTGCAGGGTTGATGCAATAAATAATGTCAGAGTACCATCTATTAGCCAGCACTACCCCTTTGACATACTCCAGTTCATTCAAGTTGCCGACAGCCTCACCGTTGTTGAAGGGATCAGTAACCTTGACTTCTCCTTGAACCTCAAAGGTCTCTGGGTTCCAAAAGGTAAGGTACTCCGACCCATCACTTACAATCAGGTGTGTATCGTTGTGAGTGAGGCCCCAACCTTCACCGTTGTGAGTTCGATAGTCAAAACTCTTGGTTAGGTTGAGATTCTGTGGATCAAAGACAAAGCCTTTTTTCTTCTGCCAAGTGATCATTATGAGGCGGTTGTCATGAAGTGTGAGCCCTTCGGCAAATACGGACGGATCGACTCCCTGCTGGCTGAGACGTTCCATCTGCGTTGGCTGCACCTTTCCTAACCATGACCTACCAAACCGACCAGAGCTCTCATAAAGATGGCTAAAATCTTCTGAGAAAACCAACCCCTGAAGGCAGCAAGGCGGTGACAACGACAATCAGTGGCAGTCTATCTATAGATAGACAGACACGAATATAGAAGGTCGGTGGGCCTACCTGCGTGAACGCATCTGGGTCATGAGGATATTCCTCCAATACTTGGTAACGTCCAGTGATGATGGGCAGCGGGAATCCTGGTCGTCGCCTCTTCCGCTTAAAGTCGCCAGCGTCAAGTGGGCTTTCGCTTGGCTGCTGGGAAGATTGCAGCGAGGAGTCTTCAGAGCTGAGGCCTGTACGGATGGAAAGGCATTTAGCATTGGGAATAATATCGGTTGGGCTTAAGAGGTTACTGCTACTTACTTCTGGTTAAATGGCTAGATGGAGAACCTCTCAGATAACGATCGAGACTGTAGGTTGTGATTAGGGCGAGAAGGATATACCCAACCCTTTTGGTCGTGTCCCATATAGTGCCCTTGCGAGTAAGACGGCGACCTCGAAGTGGACCTTTCCCTGTGCCACTCTTGGCTTCATTTCCTGAGCTCCGCTGGCGGCGACTGCTACTGTTCATCCCACCAAAGTTTTCTCTGCGACGGCGCCAACTATCCGCGAAACCTGAAGTGGAGTCAGACATCTAGACTTCCTTCGACTTTTTTGAACCCTAAGAACATGCTACCTTCCGACCGCTGGCCTTCTTCCATCAGCGGGGGAGAAAGCGAGTGCTCTGACCGCTTCTAATGTCCACAGAGTCTGCCAGCGCGCTAAAGAAGGGATCATCCATGCGCTGATAAAGCAGGATCCTTTGAACCAATGGCGTGATGTAGAAAGAGTTGTGTGTGTCTCTCTACAGCTAATCCTTCTACAAACTGCTCTATTATTATTACTGGCACTCACTCTACTAACTGGGATCTGAGAACTACCAGAGTTAGCATGAAAGAACCAGATTGTATTGTAACTTGTAACTCACCAAGGAGGATGAAGGTCGTACACTTGGTACTAATAATAGGTAATCTCAAAAGGTAGTGGGAAGTAGTGTGCCTGGAGAGTGCCCGAGACACAGCAGCAGCAACAGCAAAGAATGTCAATCTAGAGAGAGCCTCAGTGCTTGATACACCGATTTATTCGAATGCGAAGTACGAGGCCGAAGGCTCTCGCGACTATGGTTTACTACTATCTACGTGCGGCGATGGCGTGGTGCTGACCCTTGGACCTTCAAGACAGGAAGCTCAATCAAGGGCTTATTAGGGTGGTCTCGTCGGCGGAGTAGTTCCCAGGACGAAGAGTAAGCTACTAGGGAGTGGGCTATCCTCTTGCAAATAATCATCGCGCAGGAGTCGAGGTAATGAATGGCGTGCCGTCCCTTTGCTGTTTCTCAACTCACACTCTTGCCAGCACCAATACTATCTGTGAGGCAACTCATTCCTGTCTCTGTCCTGGTGACTTCAATACCTCAAAAAACGTAGAGCTGTGTACTGTATGAACCTTTTTTGGTTCGCCTTACTAATAGGACAGCTATCTGGACAGATTGGATACCTAGCAAGCCAAGGTTCCACCTGAGCTCCTTTCGATGTGCCCTCCTAAAGTCGTGGGCGTGGAGAGTTAAGCCCTAGCTTAGAGCGATACATCTTTTGTATGCCTGCTCAGTCAGAAACAAAAGCTTGACGATGGGGCCGCATTAAACGGGAAGTAGATTCTGCATTGATCAGGAAGGTGCATTTAAGCCCTCCTCCTCTGAAACCTTATCACCGTCACCATCCTTGCCTGATCGTCTCTTACTGGCAAGGCGTTTTTTCTTCTTCTGTGCCTCTAAGATCTGTACTGAAGCTCGCTTCACCTTATCGCGAGACAGGGTATCGTCCTCGTCGGCTCCGAGCTCCATGTCATCTTTGGCGGATGCCCCGTCACTATCATCATCAGCTTCGTTAGGGATCACAATTCTCTGGTTGTTGGGCAGGAGTGATATGCCTTGCCCCTCTTTGTGGAAGGATGATCTGCTCGGCTTTGGAGGGGAGGGTTCTTCAACAAAGTTGGTGGCATTCCCGGTGGCTAAGATCCCTTCATTCGCCTTGAGCTCGTTGCAGACGTTAGAAATGGTCTGCTCAAAGCTGTACATTAATTCAACGACGTTGTCGTCCGTCACTTCCACTCTATTCGGCCTATTGCCAGACTCAGAGAAGGCCATCGCGGTCTCATAGAGATGCTCAATGCCAGCCTTGACGCCGATTAGGATCTTTGCCAGTCTCTCGTATTTGACCTTCACTCTGTCCAAGCGAGCTTGCGCATTGTTGAGATATTCTTCCTGCTCATCGACAACCTTTCGGCGGTGCGCTCCTGCAGTCCCACTGAACTTCGCCTCATCGACTTGACTCTGGCATAGTCAGAATTCTTATCAGCCTCTTAAACGCCTTTTGCCATAGAGATAAACCTGTTCCTACCTTCAAACGGTTCCTTTCAGAGGTAAGAAGCTCAATCTTGACCTGATTCTCCCTTGAAAGCGCCATCAGGTTCTCCGTGGTGGACTCCTGACTCACAATCTTCTTCAGGATTTCATTGACATCTGATACACCAGTGGCTTCCTTGATCTTGCGGAAAGCGGTCTCGAAAAGTTCCAGCTTGTTCTTGTTCAGAACCTTGTCGTGCATGGTCTTGCCAGCCTGACATTGGGTGGGATGCCATGGCTTACATGAATTGTTTAAAAAGTGCAACAAAGGAAGCCGCACCTGTAACTTGTTCATCGTCAAAGACGCATTTAATGCCACTTCTTGCTCTTCGGACAGTTCCCCTGCCTCCTTGAAGATGATGTCTTGCCGTGCCTTCTCTCTCTGTTCCATTCTCTGCTGCATTTCCTTCTTGATCTCAAGGAGCTGATCAAAGGTAATTCGATTTAAAGCACAGGTCATGGAAGCTGCAAAAAGATTTCTTGTGTCCCACCTGCGTTTTCTCTTTGAGCAGCCTCTGCCGCCGCCGACGCTCTTCGTCATAGCCACCTTTAACCTTCTCAAGTTCAAGCTGTGCTGTCTCGCTTGCATAGCTTGCCTCAGTCGCAAGCACCAAAAGCTCCTCATAGTCTGCCTGCTTAGCTTTGAGTGCCCTCTCAATAGCGGCAAGCTGATTGTCATAGCCAATTCGCTCTGCTTTCAACCTCTTGAGAATTTGCTCATAGGTCTTTCGAATACCTATGGCTTCATTGAACTTTATCATTGCCTTGTCCAGCTTGTTCTCTAGTAGCCTGATCTTCCTTATCTCTGGTGTGTCCTCGTCACTTGGCTTCTTATTCTGGCGCTCCAAATCCCTCACTTCATCCTACAGCCCAGCGGTTACCTTTCATAAATTCGAGCAAGTTACTGTCATTGTACCTTCAATTCATCCAGTGCTTTCTTCTGGATGTCAGCCTTGTGTTTCAGGTCATCGTACGTCTTTCTTTGCTGTGCTACACTTCGACGTAGCTTGGCCAGATCTTCCGTCTCGGTATTGCCAGCCCCGTGCGCATTGTTCTCCTAGAGGACGAGGGTTAGCCCAAACAACCATCGTCAGATGCGAAATTTATCCGTACTCTTTGAATTGCCGACAAGCCCTGCCGTAGTTCCTTGTTCTCACTCCGCAGCTCTTGGATAATGTCTTTGTTTGCTTCTTTGGTTGATTGAAGTAGTTCAATGTTAGCTTTCCTATCGTGCTCTGCAATGTAAGAAACAAGGGCAGTTGAGCTTCAACCCAATGACGCAATCCACAAGCATCGGAGGCCTTACGCAGCATACGCATCCGATCCTTGAGATCTTCCACCTGCTCCTCGAGGTCCACTGCATCCACTCCGAGGCTTGCACCTCGAAGGGTTCTCGTAGCCATCTTTGCCAATCAAAGTGCTCCCACACGCGCTCAAGCTGCTCGCTGATGGAGGGACGTCATTATGCCTGCCTCAACCGTGAGACTCAGTGAGATAACCTGAGATCACTCATTTATGAAATAGTTGTTGGGTGAGCATGGGGTTCCAGAGGTGTCTGTCTGCCTACTCCCCTCTGCCTCCACACACTCTTAAAAGCTTCATCACATACCACGCCTCCCAGCTATTATGCACCACTTATCCGGCTAGCGATAAAGCCAAAGGAGGTTAGGCAGCCAGGTAGGATTCCTGTCCTTCGCACTCTTATTAGACTTCTCTTCTCAGCTCCGCGCACCAAACAGCGGAGATCATAGGGTTACTGGTGATAAACCCCAGTGTTCAGGGATGCCAGTTCTTGCCCACAATGAGGTCCAAGCTAGGGCAATAATCTCTCACACAAAACCCTCTATAAAGTGCAGGAGCTAAAGTTGTAACGGCCTTTCTCTGGACCAGACATCCGGAATAAAGCTTAGCTTTTGGCTACGGTATTCTAAATCCTGCGATTACTTGAAAAGACGCTGCGAACGGTGGGGGCAAAGGGATGCGGAGGCGAGATGAAGGTCCTGGTGATGAGGAGATGAACTGAGAGATTGAGCGCGGAACGAGGGAGGGGAAGGAGGCACTGCGATGGTGCTTGATCTTTAAATATGAGCAAGTGCTGACTCCTAACGGAGCCTCCAACAATTTCCCAGTGATCTTTCATTCTCACCCGACCCCGATCCCTTGCCTTCGTTGAGGCCTTTGAAGCTTTCCTCGATGAAAGTGGAAACGTTTGGACGTAGGACGGACAGCTGTCCGGGCTTTGGAGGTCTACAATGCTCCTAAAGCAGTCTTTAGGCGATACGTAATAGACAGCTTGGTGCTAGGGTGGGACATCCCACCTTACAGCTAAACCTATGGCTCAAGAACCGGTGGCAGCGGCGCCATTGGCAGCTATGTCGTCTGGCGTGGCAAGAGACGCCAGAGTCCTCTGGATGCGTGACCGCGTGTTGGAGTCTTTCCGGGAGACGATCAAGGATGTTTCGCAAACTGATGGGCTCACCTTTGCTAGAATAACTAGGGAAATGTGGGATGAAATGATGGAGGCTGAAGGCTCTGACAAAGCAGGCTATAAAGATCCTTGGGGTAACTATATGCCGGTAAGACTGTTGCATAATCTCTAACTACCCACATGAACACGCTTCGTCCTCTAACCCCTAACAATCACTTTAGGACGGTGCACAATACACTATAAAGGCCTTCTTAGAGGGAGAGAGCGCCACCACCTCACAGATGCATAATAGGGGAGCACTCGACCCCAAATCCTGCCTATTTGTTTACAGCACCTCGGAGGAGAGGGAAGTGGAGGTTGAAGGTGACGAATCCTGATAGAAACCTGACTTCGTGAGTGCAATTATTAACGCCTAAACGTTGCCAGTCCCAATGGAGTCCTACAGAGACGGGCAACTTTCTCCTCACAACCCCTTAGAGCTGGAAACGTCGCCTCTTCTGGAACCACTCCCGGCTAGCGAGAACCGCAGTGGAGAAATGACACAAGACACTCCGGAGGAACACGTACTAGGAAAGGAAGAGCAGGGGCAACCAGACAAGTCCAACCCAGAGAAGGAAAACGCTAAGCAAGCGGCCCAGGTAGTCCCCCTTCGCAAAAAGAAGGTTAAGGTAAGGACCTTTGTTTGATCCACCTCGGGGGCAACGTGGTCACTTCCGGCGATGCAGCAAGTCAAGAGCGTCTGTCGGGTACGGCTTGGGAAGATGCAGGAGAATGCCATCAGCTCCAGCTACGTCTACTTCCTTAGAGTGGCACCAATAAAGCTTCCCAGCGGTCAAGGTAAATCCACCGTGCATGCCGCTAGACCCCCTTTTCCCCTTAAAATCGTCCTAACCTAGATCGTTCCTCTTCTACCTGCTACCATAGATCCCGAAGTAGCAATGCCCAAACTAGTGGAGTTTGGCTATCTCACAGGAGAGATCTTGGGTAACTTAGCAAGCGTCATCAAACAAGTTTATATCCCAATGCTTGACCCGCAACTGAATGAGACTGAGAAGGTGTCCGAAGGAGGAAGCTCTTCTGGAACTCCTTCAACTGCGCGGTCATTGGATCCGGATGCTCCAAAAGTTTCTGATTCACTTCGCACGGAATTTAAAGGGAGTATGCACAAGTTTGCAGCCCAGGTCACCGATGCCATGCAGCAGGTAAAAGGGGAAATCCGGCTCCGAATGCCAACCTTCACCATTGAAAGACCGGAATCTGCTATAGGCAACGTCGAAGTGGTCAATGAGGTGAGTGCCATGGTTATTGCCCAGGTCTCTGCGAATTTGCTTTATTCACACTGTGAATCTATGTCATAGTTGGAACAATGTCTGGAAGAGTGGTGTCAAGCCATTGCGATGAGCGTAGAACACGAGATTAGGAAGGTTCCAAATGGCAAGGGTCCTCTGGCTGAAATCGAGTTCTGGAGAGCCCGTAATGCGTCGCTTGGTACTCTATACGAGCAGATCAATTTGGCTAGTGTGCGCCAATATTTGAAGGTGCTGGAGCTGGTGGATGCAAGCATGCTGCCGAACTTCAATTCACACTGCTCAGAGCTCAGCAAGCTCTGTATTGAGGCTAAGGATAACGTCAAATTCCTTACGACTCTGGAAAGGCATTTCAAGAACCTTGCATCGGGCTCATTTAGCGTCATTATCGATACGCTCCCATCAATGATGAACGCCATTCGAATGGTTTGGATCATCTCTCGACACTATAACACTGATGAGCGTATGGTTCCTCTAATGGAAAGGGTTGCGTGGGAGATAGCAGATAAGGTAGCTCAGGAGATTAACATCAGAACCATTTTGAAGCGACCTCCCCAAGCAGCTCTTCATACCATCAACGAAGCCAAGGCAGTGCTTGAGATGTGGTACACAAGCTATATGAAGGTGGGTAGTGGTCGCATAACATATCCCGAAGTTCTGACTTACAATATCTCTGCGAGCGCAGGTTCGGGAAAAAATTGAGCAATCGGGCACAGATCACCGATGGGAATTTGACCGCAAACAACTCTTTGAGCAAACGAACTATATGGCCAAGATCTGTGACAATCTTCAGGAGGTTACTACCTGCCTAGATCAGTTCTACAAGTTTCTTGGGCCAGAGCTTAAGGCTGTAACGGGATCCCCGCAAGGAATTGATGAGGTCTTAGCACGAGTGAACTCTCTGATTGGTCCCATCGAGAGCGTCCCCTTTGATATCTTTGACCGTCGCTTCAAAAGCAGCTGGGACGCGGTGATCATGCAGTTCAGAGAATCCGTTGTTGAAATAGAGGTAATGACTCGGAAATTCATTGATACATCATTTCAAAAGCTGCGGTCCGCCGAGGGCGCTTTCGACTTGCTCCAGAACTTCAAAAATATCCAGTCAAGAGAAAGCATCAACAAGCAGATGATGGAAAAGTACAGGGATATCCTAATGCAGTATAGCAAGGAGCTGGAGCGACTAGAGCAGCTTTTCCATAGCAACAAGAACAATCCGCCAGTGTATAAGAACTATCCCCCTGTAACGGGTGCCATTGCCTGGGCGACCTCTCTTTACCTACGTGCCAAGAAACCTATCGTGCGCTTCAGGACGATGAGCGAGCTGCTAACGAGTGACCTAGGAGAGTCTGTCAAACAGAAGTATTTAGCCTTCGCAAAAGCAGTGGATGCTTACATTCAGAAGCTCTATACCGAGTGGAAAACGTCCGCCCAGGCCATCGCGCTGGAAAATCTGAAGAATCCAATCCTTATGTCTGAGGCAGGAACGTTCGACCCTGAGGCTGAGAATCCCCAGATGCCACCTCCTCCTTACCGTCCCAACTTTTCCCCAAAGCTCCTCATGCTCATTAGAGAGGCAAAGGGCCTAGATCGTCTTGGGTTTGAGATTCCCGAGATCCCGATGAACGTGACACTGCAGGAGGACAAGTATCACCGATATGTCCAGGAGTTGGATCAAATGCTCAACTACTATCATTCCCTCGTCTCTCAGCTTACTTCTGTGGAGCTCCATCTTCTCAAGGAGCAAGTCAACGAACTGAGGAATGTCCTTCGAAGCGGCTTTCATCCCCTAAACTGGAATTCACAACGCATCCCTGCTTTCATTGAATCCTGTAACAAGGCGTTGAATGAGTTCAACGGAGTCATAAGCCAAATCCATAAGAGCAGTACTATGATAGAGGAGGTCGTTAGCACAATCGAGACTACAGTCCTTATCAAGGAGTCTGACTTTCCAGAGAGCAATATCCTCGAGGTCTCTGCCTTCTACGAGCAAGTGGAGAAGACAAAGTCTTCTCTTTTAGAGCCTCTGGTCCGTAGGTATAAGTCCATTAGTCAACTCTTGATCAAAGTGGAAGAGATAGTGGCGGGAACAAACACCGGGAAGAGCCCCAAGCTGGCAGCATATTATCACTACTGGGAGCGCCGACTCTTCAACGCCATTACAAAGATGATCATCGCTAGCATGGCTACTTTTCAAGCCATTTTAAGCCTGAGTCCGGACGATACGTCTCTGGGTTCTCAGATCAAACGCGACCCTATCTGTAGAATCAAAGCCACAATGAACGGAAAGGATATTGTGGTGACCCCTGCTCTCTCCGACGTCTACAAGTATCTCAGCAAGCTGGTCAAGCACATTGTCGAGTCTTCGAAGCTATTCGTGCGATGGATGAAAGGGACCTGTCGCGAGGCGGAGCCACTGGTCGTGAACGAAGACGAGGAACCTGTCATTTTTAGCTTCTACTCTGATATCTCCCAAAATTCCCATGTTATCAAGATCATGTTGGGGCTCAACCAGTCAATTCATAAGGTCTTCAACATAGTTAACAAGTACTTGGACGGATGGCGTAGATATGACAATGTATATCACCTATGGGACCAAAAGAGACGATCAGCCTTGGAAAAACTCCTGGATGCTCCCCAAACGTGCGTATTTTTCGATAGCCGATTGGCGTCTTACCACAAACTAACCGAGACTATCCGCACCCAACCTTCGGAGAAGGATATTGACTTCTTACGGGTGGACTGCTATCCAGTGGGCCTGGCTATTGCTAACCAGGCAGATTCTTGGAAAGAGAGCTACGGAAAAATTCTTCATGAGATATCCCTCTCGGCTCTTACCTCTTTGGTCGAAAAAATGAGCGCTTTGGAGAAGAACTTGAGCACTGACCCTCAAGACTTGGCGTCTCTGAAGTTTGTTCTTAACACTATCGGGTCAATACTGGAACAAAACAATGTGGTGGAGCTCGCCTACACTGATATTGTGGAAAAGTTCAGGACGTTAGGTTGCTATAGCATTAATGTCCCACAAAGCGAAGTCGTCGCAGCCCAGGGTTTGCAAAGGCGGTGGCACAAGCTCATCGTAGATGCAAAGACAAAGGATCTCCGGCTTGTTCGTGTCAAAGCCAAGTTTCGAGAGGTAACTAAAGAAGATACGTTGCATTTCTCCGCAACCTGCAAAGATGTCAAAGCTCGCTTCTACGCAGAAGGCCCAGGCTCTCTCAGTATTGACCTCGACGCTGGTGCCAAACAATTGAAGGAATTCAAGTCATTACTTCAGGAGATGAACAAGCGGAAGCATGAGCTGGTCAATGCAGAAGGCTTATTTGATCTTCCCATCACCGAGTATCCAGAACTGCTGGAGATCCAATCCGAGGTTGACAAACTAGAAGCAATCTACTCTATTTACATTGAGCAAAAAGAGTTCCGCGAAGCCCTCTCCACCACGCTTTGGGCAGATTTGGATATCAACAGGCTGGTCAAGGGAACTGAAGACCTAGAGAAGAAAATCCGGAAGCTACCCAAGGAGCTTAAAGTGATTCCTTCCTACCAAATGGTAGAACAAAAAATTATGTCTTTGAAGGATTCCATACCATTGCTTCAGTCCCTTAAGAGTGACTCAATCAAGCCTCGCCATTGGGAGCAATTGATGGAGGCCATCAACGTCAAGATTGAGCTCAATCCGAAGACCTTCACTCTGGAACAGCTCTTTGCCATGGAGCTTCATAAATATACTGATAAGGTTGGAGAAGTTGTCAACGCTGCGATGCAAGAACTGAAAATTGAGGTAGAGCTGAAGAAGATCCAAGATGTCTGGGCTACAACCTCTTTCGAGCTGGCTAGATATAAGAAGAATGGTGAGGATCGCGGCTGGGTACTGCGGTCGGCCGATGAAATCAAGATCCTCCTAGATGATCACATGC
This sequence comes from Hyphochytrium catenoides, assembly GCA_900088475.1. NCBI lineage: Eukaryota > Hyphochytriomycetes > Hyphochytriales > Hyphochytriaceae > Hyphochytrium > Hyphochytrium catenoides. Next base: position 166,940 of record FLMG01002456.1, read on the forward strand.
TAAATCTTCAAACCATGGCGGGCTCGCGTTTTGTTGGCAGTTTTGCCGAAGACGTTCGAGGCTGGGAGAGAAATTTGAATCTGGTCAACGAATGTATCGAGGTTTGGTTCCTAGTTCAGCGAAAGTGGATGTACCTGGAAAGCATCTTTGTCGGCGCCGAGGATATTAGACAGCAGCTGCCAGAGGAGGCCAAGAAGTTCGACGCCATTGACAAAGCGTGGAAGGCCATCATGATAGCCACTCACAAAAGCCCTATTGTAGTAGAGGCCTGCAATACTGACAATCGCATCGCGACGATGAAAAACCTGTCTGAAAGGCTGGACAAGTGCCAGAAGAGCCTCAGCGACTACCTCGACACGAAGAGAAATTCCTTTCCTCGCTTCTTTTTCATCTCAGATGACGAGTTGCTCTCTGTGCTAGGTTCGTCCGATCCTCTTTCCATCCAGCAGCACAACCTTAAGCTCTTTGATAACGTCAAAACTCTCAACTTTGGAAGGAACAACAAGACTGTCGAAGGCATGGAGAGCAGCGAGGGCGAGTCTTTCGCTCTAAGAGCTCCGTCCGCTGTCGAGGGCCCTGTTGAGGCGTGGATGACAGCAGTAGAGGAGGAAATGAAGAGCTCGTTGCATAACATAGCAAAGGAGGGCGTTTTTCGTTATGCGAAGACGAACCGGACAGATTGGGTTTGTGACGTATTAGGAATGGTTGGTCTCGTTGGCAGCCAAATTTGGTGGACTTGGGAGGTGGAAGACGCCTTCCGGTCCGTTGCAGCTGGGCAGAAGATGGCTATGAAGACTCTTGAGAGAAAGCAGACTGCTCAGCTAAACGAACTGGTGGCGTTAGTGAGGCAGAATCTAGGAGTACAAATCCGCAAAAAGATCAACGCACTCCTCATTATTGATGTCCACGCTCGCGACATTGTCGATTCATTCGTGCGGGACAGCATATTGAACGCAAAGGAGTTTGCTTGGGAGAGCCAGCTTCGTTTCTATTGGGAAAAGGATGTTGACGACATTATCATCAAGCAGTGTACAGGGAGTTTTCGTTATGGGTACGAATACATGGGCCTCAATGGGAGACTGGTGATCACTCCTCTCACCGATCGCTGCTACATGACGCTTACGCAAGCCCTAACATTTAAGCTTGGCGGCTCGCCAGCGGGCCCTGCAGGCACGGGCAAGACGGAGACAGTTAAGGACCTTGCCAAGTCTTTGGCTCTACCTTGCTTTGTGATCAACTGTGGCGAGGGCTTGGATTATAAAGCTATGGGTTCCATTTTTTCCGGATTGGTGCAAGTTGGGGCTTGGGGTTGCTTTGATGAATTCAATCGCATCAACATTGAGGTGCTCTCAGTCGTCTCTGCGCAACTCAGGGCAATTCAGAATGCTCTCAACTATGACCGTCCAACGTGCGATATCGGCCTGGGGATGGAAATCAAGATCAAACGTACTGCAGGGTTTGCCACTTGCGGCTTCTTCATAACGATGAATCCTGGCTATGCTGGAAGAACAGAACTACCTGACAATCTGAAGGCTCTATTCCGGCCGGTGACCATGATCATTCCGGACCTTCTGCAAATTTGTCAAATCATGCTATTCTCCGAGGGCTTTGAGAATGCGGTGGTTCTGGCAATGAAGATGACCGTTCTCTACAAGCTAGCGCGCGAGCAGCTCTCTAAGCAGTATCACTATGACTTTGGCTTACGTGCTCTGAAGAGCGTCCTTGTAATGGCGGGCTCTCTCAAGCGACAGTACGCAAACTTAAGTGAGGACCTAGTCCTTATGAGGGCTCTGCGTGACAGCAATATGCCTAAGTTCATCTTTGAAGATGTCCCTCTGTTTCGGGGCTTGGTAGACGACTTGTTTCCTGGTCTTGACTGCCCGCGGGTTGGTTATGCTGAACTAAAGTCAGCAGTGGAAGGAGACCTAGAGAAGAATGGCTTCCGGTGTTCCGAATCGGAGGTTTTCCAAAATCAGGTGGACAAGGTTATACAGATGTATGAGACGATGTTAGTACGACACACTACAATGATTGTAGGACCCACCGGAGGAGGCAAGTCGCTGATTCTAGACACTCTATCGCGAGCATCTGCCCCTGCTCTCAACCAACAGATCAAGCAGTTTCTTCTAAACCCAAAAGCCCAGAGCGTCGCTGAGCTTTACGGTATCATGGATCCGGTCACACGTGATTGGACCGACGGCGTACTCTCAAAGCTGTTCCGCGAAACCAACCAGCCGCTCCCTAATGGAAAGGAGAACGAAAAACGTTGGATAGTTTTGGACGGAGATGTCGACGCAGTCTGGGTGGAGAACATGAACAGTGTCATGGATGATAACAAACTTCTGACCCTTCCTAACGGAGAGCGGATGAGGTTGCAGCCATATTGCTCTATAATCTGTGAGACATTTGACTTGCAGTATGCATCTCCGGCAACCATCAGTCGGTGCGGTATGGTTTGGGTAGATCCCAAGAATTTGGGCTTCCGGCCGTACTATGAGAAGTGGGTCCGCGATCGTTGTTCCTCTTCTTCCCGGGACAACGAGAAAACTTGGCTTCTAGAGCTATTTGATGCCGTATTGAGCAAGGCAATCACATATACTTGTGAACACGTTCTGGATGGTAAGGATGTTTTGCCCGGTGAACGGCTGCAGCAGGTTATCCCGGTAGCCAATATCTCTCTTTGTCGTCAAGCTTGCAATCTTCTCGACGCTTTGATTACCCTAGACGTCGTGTCCGGCGAACGCCAAGACTTTGAGGGCATTTACCTCTTCTGCGTCCTATGGTCCGTTGGAGCCGCACTGGTGGCCTCGAGTCGCGCCAGATTTGATATGTTTCTCAAAAAAGTGTCTCCATCCAATGCAATTGAGGGATCTTTCTATGATCACTTCTATGACCTTGGTACACACCGCTGGCAACACTGGCAGACAAGGCTAGAACCTTATGCGGAACCTGTGCCATTCAAGTTCCATAGGATACTGGTCCCTACAACCGATTCTGTTCTATATACCTACCTTCTGGAAAAGCTGGTGGTCATCGACAAGCCAGTCCTCTTTGTCGGTGAATCTGGCACTGCCAAAACAGTCACCATAAAAAATTTCCTAGGTGCTTCAGACCCTGAAAGAACATCGGTGCTAAATATGAACTTCTCTAGCCGGACTAATTCTCTAGATGTTCAGACCAACATTGAAAGTAACGTGGATAAGCGGACAGGGAGGATCTATGGACCACCAACAGGTAAAAAGCTTGTCATATTCATCGATGACCTCAATATGCCGAAGGTGGACAAGTACGGCACACAGCAGCCAATCGCATTGCTCCATTTTCTACTGAGTAGGGGCTCAATGTATGACCGAGGAAAGGACCTTGATCTGCGCATACTTAAGGATCTCCGCTACATCGGCGCCATGGGGCCACCTGGAGGTGGCAGAAACCCTGTCGACCCCCGGTTTGTCGCGCTCTTCAACGTCTTCAATCTTACTCTGCCTACTGCCAATGTTCTTCACAAAATCTATGACTCTATCATCACTGTCTACTTTAGAGACTTCCCTCCTCCGGTCCAAGATGCCTGTAAGAAGATTACACCATTGCTCTTGCAGCTCTATCAGAAGACAGTGGACAAACTGCCACCAACCCCGTCCAAGTTCCACTATATCTTTAATCTAAGAGACCTTGGCCGAGTCTGTGAAGGTCTGTGCCTGGCAACTCCCGACAAGGTTGAGAACTCATCAAAGCTGGTCCGTTTGCTGCGAAATGAGATTCAACGAGTCTTCTGTGACCGCCTCATTTCTACCGAGGATTTGAACTTTGTCCAATCAGAACTGCAGAACAAGATCAAGGAAACCTATCCATCGGAAATGGACCATGCGATGGCCGACCCTCTCATCTTCGGAGACTTTGAGTTTTGTATTGACCGGCTGTCGTCAGGGGCAGAGGACCCTCGCCTATACCAGGATCTGGGATCTTACCCGACCATCAGGAAGATCTTTGACGAAGTCTTGGAGATCTATAATGTTACCAACAAACCAATGACGCTTGTCCTCTTTGAGGTGGCGCTTGAACACCTTACTCGAATTCATAGGATAATTCGCATGCCACGTGGCAATGCGTTACTGGTAGGTGTCGGTGGAAGTGGTAAGCAGTCATTGACGCGGTTGGCCGCCTTTACTGCTGGGTACAAGGTCTTTGAAATCAGCCTGTCAAGAGGATACTCTGAAAAGGAGTTCAGGGAAGACCTGAAAAATCTCTACCGTATGCTAGGCACTGAGCAGCTTGTCTTCCTATTCACTGATGCTCACGTTGTTGAAGAGGGATTCTTAGAGTTTATCAACAACATGCTGACCACGGGTATCGTGCCCGCGCTGTATGAGCCGGAGGAAAGAGATGCTTTGATCGCCACGGTCCGGGCTGAAGTCAAGGCAGCAGGCATCACTGAGAACAACGAGAATTGTTGGAACTTCTACGTAAACAAATGTCGGGACAATCTTCACATCGTCCTCTCAATGTCTCCTTCCGGTGACACTCTACGTTTGCGTTGCAGAAACTTCCCCGGTCTCGTTAGTAACACGGTTATCGATTGGTTCTTCCCATGGCCCGAAGAAGCACTGAAGAAGGTGGCCAGCGCCTTCCTTGCCGATGAATCGTTGCCAGAGGAGCATCGAAACAACATTATCAGCCACTTTGTTTTCGCGCATCAGAATGTGGTGGAATTTGCTAAGCGCTTCGAGGTTGAGCTTCGGCGGCATTACTATGTGACTCCGAAGAACTACTTGGATTTTATCAACAACTATCGAGTGCAGCTCAAGCAAAACTCAAAGAAAATTGACGTGAGCATGAAAAGACTCTCTGGCGGCCTTACCAAGCTGATCGAAGCGGCGAAAGCGGTAGATCGAATGCAGGTCGAGCTCACAGAGAAGAAGAAGATTGTTGATGAAAAAACCGCCAAGTGCGAGACTCTTATCCAGGAAATCACAGTTAAGTCCGCCGTAGCACAGAAACAGCAAGAAGAAGCAATGAAGAAGCAAGCGGAATGCGAAGACAAAGCGAAAATTATAGCCGTCGAGAAAAATAAAGCTGATGACGCCCTGAACGAGGCTCTTCCAGCAGTGGAGGCAGCAGCTGAAGCCCTGAATCAGCTAAACAAGGCCGATCTTACTGAGATCAAAGCTTTTACTTCACCCCCTCCTTTGGTGAAGGCCACATGTCTGTGCGTTCTCGCTCTGAATCCTACCGATCAAACCTTGGACGAGGATTGGAAAGGGGCTAAGACTATGCTCTCCAATGCTAATCTGTTGAATTTGCTGAAAAACTACAACAAGGATGGTATCACAGAGAAAATGATGAAGAAGGTTCGAGGTTATCTCAAAAATCCTGACCTCAATGTAGAGAACATGAAGACAATTAGTAAGGCCGGCGCGGGGCTCCTCACTTGGGTCTGCGCCATCGTCAAATACTATGATGTTGCCAAAAACGTCGAACCTTTGCGGCTCCAGGTGAAGACCATGGAAAAGGAGCAGATGATTATGGAGGAAGAGCTTTTGCAGCTCAGGGAACAGCTAGCTGCCCTCCAACAAGAACTAAATAAGCTATCAGCAGCCTATAATGAGGCTAACGACGAGCTTCAGGGGCTCAAAGCGCAAGCGGCTAAAATGGAGAAGCGCCTCAATGCTGCCAGCAAACTCATCTCCGGTCTTGCCTCTGAAAGACAGAGATGGACAACTGACATTGAAGGCTTCAATATCCAGAAGTCAAGATTGACAGGCGACTGCCTTTTAGCTGCTAGCTTCCTAAGCTACGCTGGAGCCTTCAGCTTTGACTATAGGAAAAAGCTGATCTATGACCTCTTTCTTGGTGATGTCGCGTCCAAGAACATTCCCCTAACTGCACCTTTCCGTCTCGAGTCGTTGCTGACGACAGATGCCACAGTGCAGAAATGGGTTGCAGAGGCTCTGCCAGCGGATGAACACTCCATTCTTAACGGCATTCTTACCACCTGTGCAACACGTTTCCCTTTGTGCATTGACCCTCAGCAGCAAGCAGTCACTTGGATCAAAAATCGCGAAGCGAAGTCGAACTTAACCATCAAGAGCCCGAATGACCCAGACTTTCTGAAACACCTTGAGCTGGCTATCCAGTTCGGGAACCCCTTTCTCTTTGAGGCTATTGACGAAGAAATTGATCCAATCCTTGACCCCGTGTTGGAAAAGGCGACATTTATGCAGGGCACTCAGAAGCTGATCAAGCTGGGAGACAAGAACATCGAGTGGGATGATGGCTTCCGACTCTACTTCACCACCAAGCTAGCCAATCCGCACTATAGTCCAGAAATAATGGGAAAGACCATGATCATCAATTATAGCGTTACCAAGGACGGACTTGCAAACCAACTGCTAAATGTCGTAGTAGGGCACGAGCGACCAGATCTTGAGGAGCAGTACGGAGCCCTTGTGGAACAAATGTCTGCCAGCACACTCCTCCTAGTGGAGCTGGAAGACGCTCTCCTAGGCAACTTATCTAACTCTACGGGGAATATATTAGACAACGAAGAGCTGATCGCCACTCTAGACGAGACGAAGACTAAGGCGGTGGAGATTGGAGCTAAACTGGAGCAATCCAGACTGACCAAGGAGGAAATCAGTAAGGCCAGAGCAGTCTATACTCCGGTGGCCAAACGGGGCTCTATTCTCTACTTCGCTGTGTCAGGGCTATCCAATATTATGAGTATGTATGAGGTGTCCTTAGCCTCTTTCCTGACTGTGTTCAGAGGGGCCTTGTCCGGCGCAAAGAAGGATGTAGTGCTGGATAATCGGCTGAAATACATGCTTCAGTCCGTCACTGACCGAATTTATGACTTCACCTGTACGGGGATCTTTGAAAGGCACAAGCTCATGTTTTCAGTGCAAATGACCTGTATGCTAATGGAAGGAGACGGCAACCTTAATCGACCCGAACTGGACTTCTTCCTTAAGGGTGATACTTCACTCTCGCCTGCTGAAAAGGCGAAAGATGCGACCCTCTCCTGGATCTCTGACAGTGGATGGAAGGACCTGAACTACCTCTCCACACTTTCAGAACCGTTAGCTTCTCTGGTCCCTGATGTCCAGCAAAATGCGTCTGTCTGGCGAGCGTGGAATGATTTAGAAACGCCCGAATCTGCTGATCTCCCCATGGGATACTCAACGAGGCTGTCTCCGTTGCAAAAGCTCTTGATATGCCGCTGCTTTCGACCCGATCGGGTCTACAATGCCGCAAAGCTGTTCGTAATGTCGATAATGGGGGATAAGTACGTCCAGCCGCCAGTGCTCAATTACCAGCGCATTTTCGCGCAGAGCAGTCCTCAGACCCCTATGGTTTTTATCCTCAGTCCAGGCGCCGATCCGCAGAGCGACATCCAATTGTTGGGTGAGGAATTAGGGTTTACAGGACACAAGTTCAAGTTCTTAGCACTAGGTCAGGGACAAGGCCCCCTGGCAGAACAGATGCTTGCCACAGGTGCATCCAGGGGCCATTGGGTGCTCCTGCAAAACTGCCATTTGCTTGCGAGCTGGTTGAGAACGCTGGAAAAGTTCCTCGAAGGGCTGCAAAAGCCCCATCCAGACTTCCGCTTATGGCTAACTACAGAGCCTACCGACCGCTTCCCATTAGGTATACTTCAGCGATCCCTTAAAGTAGTGACTGAGCCTCCTGATGGACTCAAGCAGAATATGCGTAGTTCTTACACCAGGATCGACCAACAAATGTTAGAGGAGTGCCCGCATTGGGCTTATCGACCACTCGTCTACGTCCTCTGCTTCCTGCATGCTGTGGTCTTGGAGAGAAGAAAGTATGGAAAGATCGGATGGAATGTCAGCTACGACTTTAATGAGTCAGACTTCAGTGTCTCTCGGCGACTACTAGGGCTGTACCTTAAGAAAGCCTATGAGGATCAAGATGAGAATCTTCCGTGGGGTTCATTACGATACCTAATTGGTGACGCTATGTACGGAGGGAGAGTTAGTGACAGTTGGGATAGGCGGATCCTTGTTACTTATCTGCAGGAATACATGGGAGACTTCCTCTTCGACAAATCACAAAAGTTCTATTTCAGTAGAGACGGCTTTGACTACGAGCTGCCTGAATGGGGTCCATTGGAGAATTATGTGGCCATGGTAGAGAAGCTACCGCTCACTAACGGCCCAGCGGTGTTCGGACTCCATCCAAATGCAGAGATCGGCTACTTCACAAATGCTACCAAGCGAATGTGGCGTGATCTGATTAATCTGCAACCACGGTCTACGTCGTCAGGGGATGGCGTATCGCGCGAGTCTTATATCGCCAAGGTGGCGATTGGCATTCAGACCAAAGTCCCTGCACAGGTAGATGTTGGCTTAGTGAGGAAAAATCTAGGCCGCACACCGACGCCGACCGAGGTCGTTCTGTTGCAAGAGCTCGACCGTTTCAACACCCTCTCAGAAAAGATGGCAACTTCTCTTGCTGAGCTTCAAAAAGCTCTTGTTGGAGAAATAGGTATGAGTGAGGAGCTCGACCAACTTGGAGAGGCATTGTACAATGGTTTCTTGCCCACTATGTGGAGGCGGCTTAGTCCTGCTACTCAGAAGCCTCTAGGCAGCTGGATGGGACAGTTCGGTCGCAGACATGAGCTTTACATGGACTGGATTGCTAATGGAGATCCTAAGGTCATGTGGCTGTCTGGATTACATATTCCGGAGTCCTATCTGACAGCATTAGTTCAAGAAACATGTCGGGCGCTCACTTGGCCTCTCGACAAGTCGACGTTGTACACGAAGGTGACGAAGTATCGAGACGCATCAGAAGTTCCGGAAAAGCCCAGACATGGCTGTTACGTCGAGGGGCTATACTTGGAAGGAGCCAGTTGGGACCTGGAGAAATCGCAACTGAGAAGGCAAACACCGAAGGTCCTCGTAGAGCCCTTGCCTATTCTACAAGTCATTCCGATCGAAGCAGGGAAATTGAAGTTGCAGAACACTTTCCGAACACCTGTGTACGTTACTCAAGAAAGGGCAAACGCCATGGGGGTGGGTCTAGTTTTCCAGGCTGATCTGGCGACAAGTGAGCATGATAGCCATTGGACTTTGCAGGGTACCGCTTTAGTTCTTAACGTAGACACTTAGTCGTAGAGATGATAGATATAGGATTCTCATATTATGTAAGTTTCAATCAGCATAAATAAACTCAACCTCCACATGGCGTGACTTCGGTAAGGTGATACTCTACTCCCAGGAACCGCCCCAACCATAGGCCAACAATTCGCGAGAAAGTTGGTCACGGGGTGTCAGTGGTCAGAGCCCTGGTGATTCCTTCGCTTGGGTTTCGGATGGTGGAACAACTACCAGCGCTGAGGAGGAGGTAGGGCAAGAACGCAGATCGGTGTCAGGACATGTCTACTGTCGAACATCATCCAAGCTTACTCACATTTCGAAGTGAGCATTAGATACTTGCGCTCAACCTCAATCATGAAGCGTGGGTTGGACAGTGCCGAGGTCATTTGCCTTACAACCCCCTACAAGCGTAAGCAGAGGTTGATAGCACATCTAGAAAGAATTTAAAGGAGCAAAGATGGTCTACCTCCTTGCCGATAAAATGAGGCCACTTATTTTGATGTACCTCTGGGGTGTCAGCCACGATGACCCTGGTACCTATGTGACAATGTGAGAAGGGATATGTCGGCGAGCAAGCATACCCTCACTTCACCTAGAGGAAGTATGGTCCCTTGGGCTGCAGGTGTGACGGTGGGTCTGCATAGCTATGTTACGAAACTTGATTGAGTATGGATCAGGTACGGTTAACGCCCTTACACTTTACGAGATACGGCTTCGGGGGCGGTCACAGTCAATCGAGTCGATTCTGGAGATGGAGCAGTAGGGGGCTTCGGAGCGGGAGGAACCTGTGGCGCAGGGGCTAGAGACTTCACGGTAACAGGTTTAGTGATCGATCCAGCCTGGACGACGGCATCGAAACCGTGATACTGAGAGGTCCAATATCTCTGTCTTCTTCCCTCTCTGCCAGAATAGGATACATGAGGTTGTTGATTTCAATCTTTCACTCCATGCTTAGAGAAGCCTACCTCTCGCACATTAGCTGTCGGTTGTAGTCTGCAGCATGGGTGAGTACCCTGTAGTAGGTTGCTCTACCTCCATCCAGTGTCGAGGCGGCATTGCGGTCTATCTCCCCTTCAAGTATTCCCCTCAGATGTTGAGGGACATCAAATCTCTCGATCTCAGCTTTTTCATCACCACCACGAGCACTCACGGGTCCAAGTGTACTTGTCATCGGACCTCGGCGCCAGGAGAGAGGGGCTCTTAGGCCGGCTAAACGATCTCTGGTCCTTGAGACTGTTCGAGGCTCACTGAGGTGGACGCTCAGCTGACAGCACGATGAATCCTGGACTCGCTTCTGTATGATTCTCACGGCGTTCTGACAACACAAAGAGGTGGTGCCACCCATCAGAAGCTCTAATCACTTTCACATCTCAAAGCATCCATCAAAAAAGTTCGCCAAGTACGGTACAGAGTTAAGTCTAACATTGCATATCAGAAATCCATAGCGATGGTAGGGAGCCTGGTCCCAAATGGGGTAACTTGTATTCTGTATCGCTCTCTTATGATGTCGATTTGGCGGTCTCTTTAGGGTTGAACTCTGCAACCTTTCGTTCGCAAGACACGCACTGTCATGATGCAACCCGAACAGTTATATGTCTCCTCTTCCGGGGCTGATGAGCGATGTGGCTCTGTGAGGAGAGAAGACTCTGCCTAGTTTCCGGTCTGTGCCATGAAAGTGTGAGCTTGAGCACGTGCAACCTTGTGTTCACGCTTGGCTCCGGCTTCCACTGCAAGTTAGTTCAAGGGCTAGCTCTTTAGCCGCTAATAGCTTGTCAGGGTTAGCTGCCAGGGCAGATGGTAGGGACATCCAGAAGTCTCTACCATGCGCCAGATAAAGGTTACTTGTTTGGGCCGTGAGAGGCTAACTCATCTCTCGCAGACGTGGCGGAACTTACGCCACTGTGGCTGTTATTATCTACCATGGCGCTCTTTAGAATTTGGGCGGTAACGTAGACCTAAACTTTGCTGTGATGGAGGAGAGCCGCGGCGCTACAGTGCCGATAGCTCTATTGGCCAGGCTAGGACATTGTTCTACTAGCTGTGTTCTGGAGGTAACTCGAAGAAGTTGGCAATGGCAAGCTGATGATCTAAGTAACGCTACCCTGTCATACGCTGCCTAGGAGTTGGCGAGGAGTGGTTGGACTGCTGGCGATATAGCGTCTCTCATTTGTGATAGGAATGCAGCATTCTATCATAGGGGACTCGCTGTCTGGGCAATGGCGACATGCTTGAATTCAGACAAGGTAATGTATAGTAAAGTGCGAAAACTCTTATTTGAAACAAACGCTAAGTCTCACTTGTTCGTCTTCGCTGTAAAGGGAAGCCTTTGGGAGTCACAAATGACAGAGTCGATCATCGCAGCTGTAATAGATATCATGAGTTATAGTCAGGTCTGCGATATTGGGGATGCGGACATCAAGCGGATATACTGCAATTGCTGCTATTTGCTTGCGCTTCTCATGGACCTGCACGAAGGCTCCCGCTCTGAGAAGATATTGCTTAGTCGGGTCAAGCGCGGCTCTACCCAGGCTATGGAGATGACAGAAAAGCCAGCTGGAAAGGACTCAAGGGTAATGGCAGTGCTGATGGGAGTGGTCCCGCCGAAGTCTCAGGCAAGCAACGTTTTCTTCTTACGCTTGTAGAATATCTGACCTTGCTCTGGCAGATAAGGCAGATTAAGCCTCCTGTAAGGTTTAGAACAGCCGAAGGACACAGGCTCTCTCATGCAAAGATTGACGATTCTACGCTTCTGACGGTCCGAGTAGGAGAGCAGCCGCAAAATAATCAACACTCGGATCATTTGGATCTTATGGAGGGTCACAGTAACATCGCCGTCTTACCGGCTCGGACGCTTCCACCCATCAAGACTGCCCAGTCTCTAGGACCCACGGAAAAACACACAATTCCGTCACGGTAAGTGGCCTGTTATTTCTCCGTCTATCTACCGCAAAATCTCATCGCTTGCTAGGGTGATCATCGAAAGGGATGGAGAACAAGGAGGGAACGCGTTAGGTCCATATGGAGAATCCATCCGTCTCTTTGAGCCCCCTCGCCCACCCGTGCTTGGGTACCAGGTTCCGCAACATTATCTACCTTTCCATCGGCCACACTCTGCCGATAATGCCAAACGAAGAAGGCCACGACCAACTGCTCGGCTCGAAGGTGAGTAGCTCATTTTAGCCGATCGTGATTGTCGCAACGTCTTAATGTGCCGATCTGCAAGGCATGTCGAATTATCTTCTAGACAATGAAGGCAGTCAGGACAGACCCCATACCAGTGATAGTCAAAGACTATCTCGAAGGTTGGTTGGCCACAAGTCTATTTGCATTCAGTCTTAACCAATTCACTATTCCAGTTCAGACGCAGGGGTATCACTAATCTATCCAAGCGACTGGATGCGTTCAACTAGCAAGGGGGATTCACAGTTCCTTCTTGAGCCAGGTGATAACCATAACCCGCAAGCGGTCCATTAGTACATAGATAGTGGCCTTTGCTGACCCGAAACTCTCGCAGATCGCTTACTGCAGGCAATCGAACATAATGCAATGCCGATCACCACTAAGGAGCAGCCAGTCAAGTATAGCTTAGGGGCAGAGCAGCTTGTTTTCAGAAGTAGGAGGTTTTCTTTGATGAAGCTTCTTCTCTCCCTCACCTACTAATGCTAGCAGGTCCAATGGTACCGGAAGTTGATGGCCCTGCCACCTCATCCGAAAGCATCAGCGCCCACACAGGATCGGAGGACGATACTTTTGAGCCAAGAAATCCCACCGATCCCGACTCGCGACACTACCGCAGAAACCGCCTGGTGGTCATCCTGCAAGCTCCAGTGTTTCCCAATAGCTGGGAAGCGCTGCGGCGGTTGCAGCACTCTGAAAATACCATCATCATGGACTCCCTTGGGCGTAAGCTTCGTATCTTGAGGATGGAGGAGGGTAACCTGAGATTAAGCATTCGGTAAGGTCATATACTAGGATTTGAAGGTGATAAACGCTTTTCAAAGCTTATAATTGTGCAGACAACGCATAGAGCGGAGTCGAGGATCGATATCGATGGATAAGATGTTCGAGATGAGAGGTGGCCCTGCATTCTGTAGAGAAAGGCTTCATGACGCTTTAGCTATTTGGGTGAACCAGTTTGAGGTCAATCAAATGCGAAGGTTTGTATAAGAGCGCCAGTAAAACGGCGTGATAATGAACTAATTAGCTACTCTGTAGAGCGCTAACACAGTGGAAGGCGCTAGTGGACTCCAAGCGGTACATTGAACGTCGGGGAGAATATAGGCGACAGGCGTCAATAAAGTTTGTGAAGCTTGTAATCCGACGGCTGGAAGTCTCCCTTAGGCTCTCGGCTCTTGTTCGATGGGTTCACACTGTCAGGTGCGGTCACCGGTAGCGTGGCTACATCAGTCCATATTCACTGATTGTTTACGCTCCAGATGGACTATATGGAATGAAAGGACAGCAGCTGCCATCCGAATTCAGACAAAGATTAGGGGCTATATCGCACTTCAGAAGGTTATGTGGATACACACTCAGAAACCTATTGGAGGAGTCCTTTCAGATATTTATCTTGCCGAAGAGAGGAAGGTCACTTTTCGTATACCTGGAACAATAAGAGAGGATAAGCGCCGGGCCTGGTTTGCTGCTGTCATGGTACGTGGCAAATCTGGCTTCACCCTCTTTCAATATCGAGCTCATGCGTCGTGAAAGGTCCAAGCGCCATACAAGGGCCGAAAATGTAGGCGTCGCTACCTGTACGTCTTACGCCAGACTGTAAAGATTCAGTCTTGTGTGAGAGGCTGGATTTGTCGATGGCATTATATGGACATGAAGGTGGATACCCCTAAATCACGTCATAGAGAGCTATCGACACATTATGCTTTTCTATAGGTTGCGGTCGTCTACATTCAGGCCACTGTCCGAATGTATATAGTCAGATCAGCCTATTTGCATGTCCTGGGAGCAGTGCGGAAGCTTCAAGCCAACTGTCGGGGCTTCAGAGGTCGCAGGCTGTATCGGGCCGCAATACTCGCAAGGCATATATGGCAGGAGGAACGTATGACAGCTGCCCGGGGTTAGTCGAAACCAATGCAATCAAATTTATCCAAAATTAAAGTGTTCCCGGCAGAGTTGCAACGGGTGTGGCGTGGTTATCAAGGGAGAAAGGAGGCCTGGCTCATCAAGTCCTATAATCAATTGTTATTCAGGTTCGTATTTTTTCACCGTCGATTAGTTAACGAGATCCTGAAACCCTTCTTTCGTAGTTCCGCGCTTAAACTCCAAAAGGCCTGGTACACCAAGAGAGGAGATTGGGTTACTTTTCTTCTTCTGGGTTGTCTCCGAGAGCAGGCTGAGGAGGACCGGCGATTCGAGCTAAGACTGAAATATTGGTAAGCGCTAGTGTGAATTCCTCGTCGTTGGCTCGCTCACCCATGGCTTGCGGGCTTAAGGGCAAAGAAGTCTTGCGCTAGAAAAATCCAGGCGGCCTTTCGACAGCACTGGAAATGTGTTCTGTGGAAGAGTTCTGTAACCTTGCAATGCTGGTGGAGGATGAAACTGGCTCAGGGTTTACTAGAAGTACTCAAGCTTGAGTTCAAATCTATCGTAGCCATCCAACGTTGGATAAGAACGGCCATTGCCTTACGCAAAGATTCCGCGAGAAAGGTATATTGACATATTCTTCCTTTAGCCTTATTCCCCTCACCCTCCCAATGCAGATTCAATTTGCCTGGTTACGTCATGAGGAGGGATTACTTCTCCGCCACTTGTTAACCCAGAAGCAAATACGGAAGAGTTGGGAGGCACGGCAGTCTTATAAAAATTCCCTAATGGCGGCGAAGCAAATCCAGCGGCTGTGGAGGGGAAGAAAAGGAAGGTTAGCTAGCTCTTGCCAGCCTTAAGCGGGTGTCACTTATCTCAACCCCTGCTGACCGGGACTTACTGCTATTGAAGAGAGACAGGGCGGAGGGAAAAGGCTGCTAGAGACATTCAGAAGATAGTGCGTGGATGGCTGGGGCGAAAGGAGTACCACCGCGAAGTGCTTGCTAAGAATCGACGATTGGCTCAAGCGTACATCCAATCAATTCTTGCTAAAGCGGTAAAGCAAGAGATCATTCGCAGGGTAGTTGAAAACAATGGAGCAACGACCACCATTCAACGTGTGGTAAGGGGCTTTCTCACCCGCCAGCGGTTGTTGCAGAGGTGGATACGGGAGGAGCGACTGCACAGGTACTCGCATTATACATTCAGTGTCTACTCTTGTCTAACAAGACGGGAAATAGAATGGCAAGTCGCGTGCAGAGATCTTGGCGCAGTCACGCCAGACAAAGGGCAGCCAGAATGATCATGACCGCTAGAAAAAGGCGAAGGGACAATCCGTATCGGGATCTCCCTTCAGTACGGGCCGTGTTAGCACGCTGCTTGAGGTAAGGGTTATTGTTTGCCTAAGACTGCCAAGGGGTTAAGAGGAACTTCTGTCACCTTTTTGATGTACAGAGATGCCGAACAGTTCTACGACGCCGCTGACGAGTTGGTAGGCATGGGTATTCCCAAGTTCCTGCATAAGCTTGGAGCGGTTGAGTACGTCAATACAATGGCTGAAAAGAATATCTGTACTGTCAACGACCTTAAAACGTATACCGAACAAGAGTTGGAAGCAATGAACATTGCTGATTTGGAACTGAGAGAAGAGATATTACTACTGGCTCAAGACCGCGTCCGAAGCCGAAGATATGAAAATCTCCTGTTGCGACTGAAAAAGTTGAAGGCACAGCACCTTCGAACGAGGCATGTGCTCATCAAGTCGGAACATCTGGTCTTCAGGGCCGCACGGCACGAGACGTTGCTGACAGCGGCTATCGAAGAAGTAAGATGGACAGTGTTGCATGACCTTGGAGTTTCCCTATGCTAATGCTCTCTTATGCGTCGTATTATAGCTTGAAAAGGAGGGGCATGACTTTACACATCTCCCGAGAGGCATGAGGAGAAGGATAACGTTACTGACACAGCGGCAAGCGACTGCTGTTCAAGAGCTACAGAAACTAAAAGGCGCGGCAGAAGAAGTTAAAGCTAAGGCGATTGTCTTAGAATCAGAAATGAACGAACTAAGCACCGCAGTAAGTGTTCCCAATTATGTAAGCGCCAGGCCGCAAGTAGTCTTAACTTGTACTCCTCCTCCCCTTTACTACGGATGCGCTAATCAACAGCTGACTGTTCTCGAGAATCAGAAGTCTAAATGTCTCGCAGCCCGAGAAAAGCTAGTGCTCGTGCATGATGGAGAATACGTTCGTGAAGTTTTTCTGAATCACTATCCAGACGCACAGGCTAGAGCCAAAGCATTTGCAGATGCTGTTTTGGCAAGCGGCAAACCGATCACATCAAATCAGCTAGATAGGTATCCCTTACTGCTTAATAGCTGCAGTTGTGCTCAGTCTAAGCCTGGCTTCTCATGACCAGGTTCTTGCGTAAGTTCACCAAGTCTTCGGAGGCAAAAGAGCGACTCGCAGAGCTTGTGTCGTTTCAACAGGTAGCCACACAAAACTTCCTTGATTCAGTAGCATTGTGCATGAATAGCTAACCAAGGGTTCAACAGGAACAAGCTATGGAGGACTGGGACAAGCAAAGAATGGGGTCATTCTGCGACCTGCTCCAGTATGCAGCCGAACGTATTGTCAATATCATATACCTCTCCAGCCACAAGGGCAACATGGAGACTCCATTCGACACCACTGTCGCGGCGACGCAGCTGCAAAGTAACTCTTTCATATACAGTGACCTGGTGCAGCTGATGGAGGAGGCCAGGGGCATACCAATGGCCACTCGATGCGCATGGTGGCAGTCTACCATGCAGAGACTGAAGACCATGGATGATGAGGCCCTTAGAATTCAGGTAGTAGCCGCCCCACCTCCCACGTTAGCTAGGAGATTTATCCAAAATCTCACTTGCATAACTTCAGCGACTTTGGAGAGGAACGGCAGACCGTCTACGGATAGGCATTCTACGACATAAAAGAAGATTACAGGAGATAGCGGAAGAGTTCGAGGAGGAAAGAGCTCAGAAAGTGAGGGACCAGTGGGCAAAAGACCGTGGCAAGGAAATAGCCCAGCGTCTAATGGCCATCGCAATCAACAAGAGAGAGGTCGTTGTCTCCGAGCTCCTGGAAGTGCTGCCCTTCGGATGGATGCAGGAATATGATCCTGCCACACAGGTACCTTCCATTCCCTTACGTCGCTGTGAAGAACGAGTATATTCTAACTAGGCACTTAGCTTCCCTGCTTCGTCAACAAGCAAACTGGCCAAACCCAAATGGACAGACCACAGTACACTTACGAACAATATGAGGCAGCAATCACAATACAGAAGACAACTCGTCGTTACCTGGCGGAAACAATGCAAAAAGTGATAGAACGAGAAAAGGCAAAGGTTAGAGCTCTTTCTCGAAGTCATTCTGAAAACGTGTACTCATCGAGGACCATTACGTGTGCCTTGCAAGGCCGCCATTGATGCTGCCGGAAGAGAAAGATGGGAGAGACTCTCTCACGAAAGGAACAGGCATGTGACCCTTCGCTTGTCCTTAATCGTCAAGCGGCATGGATACAACCCAGTCAAGCTCCGTGAGGCAGAGAGATTGGAGGAACGGTTCAACGTTACATTCAATGCCATCTCGGCCGGGGACATGGTAGAACAGAGCAAGCTGCTTGTGGAGCTGTTCGAAGTATATGCAAGGTATTACAGGGTGACCTTGCCCGTTGTACTTCCCCATGTGAAGTTGGAATACACAAGAGTAGCGATGCCGTATGGTTGGCGAGAGCAAGTTGTGGAGGGTAAGTTTAATCCTTGATCTTTGTGAGCTACCTATTGACCTCACTGGCGTACTGTGACTGTTTCAGGCGAGACCATTTATCGTAATCTCCTTACCGGGGACTTGTCAAGAGAACCTCCAGCTTACAGCTATGAGGAGGACAAGGGTGCCTTGATGCTACAGGTGAACCTTGTATTCTTCCTCCAAAGAAGCTTCTACCAACAAGGTGCATTCTATAGACTTTGTGGCGTGGATACAGTGGCAGACGGCACTATAGGCACATACTGGAGAATTTCGCACTGGTCGACTTTGTGCAAAGCTCTCTAGTAGAGTTAAGATCCACCGGGTACATTGGTTATGGCACTGAAGGTACGAGAGCTCACCGACTCTTCAATACACGGACTCTGATAATGGCGCTATGTGATCAGGAATGAACGTGGTCCTATACCTCAGGAGGCTGGGCTTAGCGCACTTAATGCCGCTTTTCGTACCGAGTGAAAAGGAGATTAAAGATTCTTTGCTGAGAAAGCTGAAGCCCCGAGAGCCTATGACACTTGAAGAAATCTGGGGGCTTACGGACGATAAGCTCCGTGAGATGGGGGTATCAGACCCTACAGAGAGACGGTACGACGCTCAGTGGACTCAGATCACTATGCCTTTCAGCTGAACTACTATGTCTACTCAGGATTCTACTGGAAAGCCCTCGACCAACGAAAATGCGATACCCTCTGGACGATAAACAACCAGCTTTTGACGAGAATTGCATCCTTTCTTTCTTCCAGAGCCATAAACACTTGGAGCAAGTCCTTGACACGGTAAGGATGACTCACTACCTACCAGGCGTTAACGTTATTAGTGACTGCTGACGACTTGAGCAGCTCTTGCCTAATCAGACTCAACGAGCAGCAGCCTTTGCTGAGGCAATATTAAGGTCCAAGAATCCTGTTACCATTGGTCAAATAACTGGACTCCTCCGCTTTTATGGAGGAAAGGCGAAAACAGCACAAGAACACCTTGAGGAATCACTCAGCCTTGAGACCGTTGGATCGGAATCAGAGCACCAGCGCGCCCTGAAAAAGCTTCGCCAGACTGTGAAGCGGGCTGCGGTAGTTGTAGGGAATCTCAAGATATACTCTCTGCAAAAATATCTGGTTACAGTCCTCGAGGAAGCAGATTGCTACTTGAAGCATCACGAAGTGCAGACCCCTCTTCTCAGTGAACTTCCGCCAGATATTTGTGCTTCTTCCGGTAAGCCGTCCATTGAATTGTCCTCTCATCACTGCATCTGATGTTTTTCTGCTTGCTGTAGAAAATGACCGCCAAATAAAGTCATTCGAATCTTCGCATCTCCTGGGCTTGTGGAGCCGCTTGCCACTGAGCTCGAAGCATTCTGCTATGAAAGCAGCATGGCATCTTAGGCACTACTGTCTCCACGGGGTTCTTCGAGCTGTTCGTGCAGTCATTCTTATCCAGGCGTTAGTTCGAGCTTATTTTGGTAGACTGCACTATAAAGTACTACTTAAGACGAGGTAACAAGGGAAAGCTCATCTCATGATACTAAAGACTGACGTTCAATATTCTCAGGGAGCACGCCGCAATGCAAATGCAGCTCCTTTGGAGAGGTTACCAGGCAAGAAGTGTTCGCTGGTATTACTTGGCACAGCAACAATCTGAATGGCAAGAGCAGCGTGATGGAGAGAGCGGTCAGTATCCCATTTATCTATGTGCAAAAGGCGGAGAGCTTACTTAGTGTTTACCTCAAAAGGACAATCGTTCTACGTAAATAAGTCCGATAATATCTCTTCATGGACCCCTCCTGTCGACGAAGACGGCGCAGAGCTACCGTACCGTCCCCTAATCTTCGACAAACGATCAGGGAGGAAAATTCTAGCTTGGCCTCAGCTTGAGGAAAAGCGCTTATTGGACGAAAAGGTATCTTACTCTTCAAGCCTTATAAATCGAAAGGAGCATCTCCCTCATATTCCTTTCACAAGCTCCAACATCTGCGCCTGAAAGGGCTATGTGACGTTTGCCAGACCGCTAGAGCTGTCCGTCGATGCCCTGAATGTCAGGCCACAAGGCCTGAACAGTATCACTTTTGCTTCGCCTGTTTCATAGTTAGACATCAAACCTACCTGAGCAACAATCACCACTATGAGACTATCTCACGACAGCGACCTGAGAGTTTGCGATGTGTAGAGTGCGGCGGCTTGGCGTCTCGAAGGTGCGGCTGCAAGTACATGAATATTTTTGTCACGTCACATTTACCGCATCTCTTCTGCCTAATGAACACTTTGCTGCCAGCTGCAAGCCTTGTGACGACTTTTACTGTGAGTCCTGCTTTGAAGCTACCCACAGAAAGGGCAAACGGGCTCAACACGAGTTCGTTCGTTTCCGGAAAGGCGGAAAGGTAAAGAAGGTCACCGGTTGGCGCTAATTGCCTCCATCTAACATTCACTTAAAGGTTTGTGTTGAATGCGAGTCACAGATCGCCACAAAGATATGCGATCAGTGCGAAGATGAGCTGTGTCAGGACTGTGCTATAAGAATACACCGAAAGGTCTGGTTCACATCATTTGTGTTATGGTGAATAACATGACAAGATCCGTCGCACTAAACCTCAAATAAATGCATCAGGGACGTAAGGCGAATCACACCTTGTCTGATATGAAGGACTCAGTTCTTGGTGAAGACGGCTTTTGTGGGGCCTGCAAGCAGGGACAACCGATGGAGCGTTGCACAGTTTGTGCAATGCCCCTCTGCCAGGGATGTAAGCTTATCCATGCTGAGGTATGAGTCCACGTATAAGAGACAAGGGAGAGGTCTTTCTGCTCTCTCTATTGCTTTCCTTGACCTTGTTGTTACAGGGACTGTGCCCCCTAAGCGATGCTTCTAAGGACAAAAAACGACAAGACGACTTACAGCTAAAGGCTCTATGCATTGAGTGTGGCAAAAATGCTGACAGAGTTTGTGACCAGTGCCATGATGCGTATTGCAGGTCAGCGCTCCTCTAGTATAATTGGTTATCCTGTACTTAGCTTGCTATCGGCAGTGACGTCTGGGAAGGCAACCCAGGGTGCTTCTACAAATATCATCAAAGAGGAGCAAGAAAGAATCATTCTTGGTCCGACCTCAAGGACGATATTGTGACTACACAGGACCAGACCAGTCGAGTTAATAGTACTTTGGAACATCCCAGCATAAGTAGCCCTGGAGAATCAGGTCATGAGCTAGATACAGCAAGCGTCATACTGCTCCCTGCTGAGATGATCATTGCCATGAACCAGGTCATAGTCGGACTGCCGACAGAGGAATATCCACGTCTAGAGGCAGGCAAGAAATTGACAAGAGGTGGGGTACTTGGTGCTTAGGGGCGGGGTGTCCGCCAATGAGCCTCTAGCCTCTAAACTTCCTGGCTTTGATTGTGCCGAACAGCTTCATACAGAGCCAGCTTTGTGACAATTGTGGCAGCACCGGCTTTTGGGGTAAGAACGCCGTGGAGAAACTGAAGCGAGGGCCGGATGAGAAACTTTTGTGGCACAAACTGCATCAATGTCCTTCCTGCGGTAAGAAATATTGCCAAGCCTGCGACCGAAAGCTCCACAGCCAGGTACAATGTAACTCCATGGCAGCTTAGAGACTACCAGATACTCATCTTTTTTTATCTTTACAGCAACCAGCCCAAAGTCATACTAGACAAGCGCTACCACAGCCGTGTTGTGTGTGGGGCTGTGGTAAGGCAACGTCTTCGGGCACGGAATACTGTGCAACCCATAACAGCCCACACAAGGCGGTGGATGTTAGCGCACGGGTTTCTGGCACAGCGAGGCAAGTGGAGCTCGATGCCCTTCGGTGAATGGGGTACCAGGCGCACTTTGGTTTGATTCTGATCATTACGTAAGTCCTCTCGAGCTCAGACATAAAGTGAAGCCAGGACCGAGAGGGCGAAACGCTCTTGCCTCATCCTGAGCGTGATGTAGCTGGCACTACGTTTCATTCGTGCAGGTGGTACACAGAGAATAGACAGCTATTTCGGTTTGCCTCCTGGTGTCTTCAACTTATGTTCATCGATCCCTGCTGCCAAGCCGTGAAGTTTTCGGGCTTTCGCTCGCTGTTCTGCCAGAATCTCAGCCTGCGTCCGACCTCCTCGTTTGCCGGCGGCGGCTATGTCCACGTCAGGGCGTAGCTTTTCTAGCTCCACCGGCACAATCGGAGGTGGTGGTGGAAAGCAGACCTCATTTACAAGCCTGCCGCCCTAGATTAGACGCTGTAGCAGGCTTGCATGGCACAGACATAGCTTACCTATAGAAGAACAGTACTCTGCAACGGCGGAAGAACTGGTTAGTACCTACATCGCGAAAGTTGTAGACGCGATACTTACATTGGGAGTGTGAGGACCAAAGCGTAGATGTTGATAAGATAGATGTACACTAGTAAACAGATATTAGTCGCTTGTTTATCGTATTAGCCAACGTAGCTGTGGCCGATCAAACCTTCATCTAGAGCTTGAGTAACCGTGAACAGTGATATCTCCATGCTAATCCACCAGGAAAAATTGAGGGCATGTAGGAATGTTCCCCAGAATTTACGAGGATTGATCTCCTGCACTCTCTTGATTATGAACATCTTTCCTCAGCGACTATGATGCCGACAGAGCTCACCCTTCCTCCACTATGCAATACAGTCTTGGCCGACCCTAGGCAGTTTAGGATCGCCAAAACAGCTGTCAGGCGGAGTGAAAGGTTAACGCTCAGTGATCCAAACCTGAGAAGCGCTGTGACTCTCCCGCTCTTGGATCTCTTGGCGATGGGGCGGCTTGCAAGAATCGTCGGCCCATCCATACCAGCTGACGCTCCAAGCTGTCTAAGCTGTCTGCGACAACTTTTCATCGTCCACACGTAGTTCGAGTGGGACAGGCAGGACAACCTCTCGTCGGTTAGCAGCTCTAAGAAACGGCCTCACTCACTCCAAGAGTGGGTGGGTCATGTCATTTATCATAAAATATACCTCCTTTCACGGGGTGGGTAGGCCTTCTAATGTCAAACGAAACGACATCCACTGATGAGTTTGATGCTGCGCTCCTCCAATTTTCTGATAGGGCCCCGTCCTCCAACTAACACTCTTAGGCCAGAGCCCAGCCTTCACAGCTCCCCGTCCTTCGGAACTCATCACTGCGCCTCCTCACTTCTGCAGACCTTCCCACTCTTACTTTCCTGGTCTCTTCAAGGCTACCTTCCCACTCCATATTGATCCGGTAGCCATCGACTTCTAGAGTGATTCAGTACGATATATAGTCCTAGAGAGCTCGATCCCTCGACAAGTGGAAAGTTTTAACATAAATTGTCGGACTAGACATCCAAGCCTGGATGGAGCAGCTTGCGTGCTCCGACGCTGACAGGGCTCCGAGCAGTCAGTCGAGCACCCGCTTTCAGAGTTTCAAGCTTGAGCATGTTTCTCAACTACTCGAAGATACTCTAGTCCATCAGAACGAAAAAACCGTCGCAAACAATACCAAGGACTGCTTCTCAAGCGATGATGCAATTAGCGTACTCATCAGGTACGGCGTCTGCAACAACACGAAAGATGCCCAGACGATTTGCGAAATGCTGCTACGAGATGGGTGCATTCGATCAATATGTGCGGAACAGCAGGCTTTTTCTGCCGGCCAGCCCACCTGGTTTCAATTTGTCCGTGGGCCTCCGCATTCACCAGTAAACTTGGGAAGTGGAACTCTCAGTGACGCCGAGAGCCAGTGCTTCAGCGATCAGGAGCTTGAGGGCCGGACGTCTGTTCTCGACCAAGCGCCAGTCCAGCCACTGCCGAATGGGATGCTACTGCCATCACAGTCACACATGGCAGCCATTGCTGGTAGAGCGGACGGCCCGGAGAGAAGAAGGGGCATACTTGTGAAAGAATCTCCAGCGGAGCAACAGTTACCCTCATGGCTGGTTGTAACTGTTCATTCTGCGCACTTCCAGTCTTGTGCATTTGATGTTGATGCATTCGCTGTTGTATATGCCTTTCAAAGCCGCACCAGGAAGCGGAGATATCTTGGGAGGACTCCGATCATGTATGGTTCTATTACTCCAGCTTGGGAAGCTGACATTGGGTGCTATGTTAAGGAGACAGACGCTACAGCTATACTGGTCGAGGTATGGCATCGTAAGGAGAGTGATAAGTATTATCTTGGCCATGTGGCTTTGAAGCCATGGGCTCATAAGGGTGAGCTCAGGTGGTACGAGCTTCAGGGCCCGACAAGACGAAAGATGTCAACCTTCTCTTCAGGGAAAATATTGATAGGCTTCCGCCAGACGGGAGGAGACGAAGAGATCACAATTGCGGCACAGCCTAGTGTGAGACTATCGAGGCTTACTACTGTCCTGCGTGAATGCACATTTTTCTCTTCTATGGCAGCCGTAAGCTCAGCCTACCCCTTCAATGCTGCGGTGAATTATGTGGTAGCAGGTAGAGAGTTACTTCGGTCAATCTATGCTGGAGAGCGGAGCCAGCTAGAGGATGCCAGTGAAGTTTGCAAGATATCCTGGTATATCTTCGCAAAGGTGGTCGAAAAGAATGCGGCATTTATTTCTGGTGCAGTACTTTTGGAAGATCCTGGCTTTCGCCTCTTCAACGCCTTGTCCCCTTTAGGTTACTCTAGGGCTTTTAAGGGCACAAACAGAGATGTGGCTGAATATTCCGTCAGTACGTTTGGATCCAGTCACTTTGTTGACTATATTCGCTTCTCGATGAAGCGAGGGGCATGGTATATGCCTCAAAACAACGTCGTCTACCGTCTAAGTGGAGACTCATCATCCCTAGGCTATTATCAGGTAAGGACGGAGCAAAGGCACAATGAAGTGGGAGACGACTGCTAAGTATCCTTGATTCCTGTACAGGTTGGCATTGACATTAACGCAAGGCCTTTGAGCCCGTACGAATTAGGACTCTTCTGTGGCAAGTCTCATATACTGTTCGGGAAGCTACCCCTGAAGTCAGAATCTGAACAGAGAGACTGGCTTTTCTTTAAACCTGAACTCTTCGGAACGAAGACTGCCACCGACCAATTGAGGCATGGGATTGAGTATCTTAAGTCAAGGAATCAGCGTCCTGTGTCAAGCGAAGCTCAGAAAGCATGTGCTGCTGCTATGAAAGAGGTCGGACTTCTGCACCAGTGCGCAAGTACCAGAAAGGAGAAGATTGACAAGGGGTACCTAGAGGACTTCCGGAACATCGTAACGCTAGCATACCGGACTTTGGGTTTCAAAGTCCTGCGAACTGAGCTTACAGAAGAAGAGTTACTCCAGCGAGCTGCGGTGCTTGGCATATCTTTCATGACAAATGTGGTATCCTCAATACTCTCAAAACTAGCGGAGCGAAGTACGAAGCAGAATGAGACAATTTTCTGGCGTCCCCCAGCCACAGACAAGGATTCCCTCATCATAAACACCGTCTTGAAGCTCGGTGTAAGTTTCCAAGAAAGAATATGCTGCAGTGAACTTAACCTGGATCATCTGGAGGTTCGATTCGGACACGAGGTTATATTAGATCTACAAGAGATCACTTCTGACATAGGAGTAAACAAAAGCATATCAAGAGCAAAGTAACTACTAATTGGAACTGTAACCTCTTGCCATGGCATTAGCATCTTGACGGTCTACATAAACCCAGTCGACTCGCGCCATACCCATTATCACGGTCTGCTCGCGCTGCATTTCTCTTCACGAACAAGTAGATCTCCTGCTGATCTCAGCCATGCAGCCTGCATCCCTCTTCAAGAA